>VZTO01005473.1:0-10383 GCA_013400615.1 Syrrhaptes paradoxus | reverse complement strand
CCCTTAAAGGCACCGGCGGGCCCAGAGGGCTCCCCCGCACCGCCCGGCCCGGGCCGCAGCACCGCGGCTCAGCGCAGGCCCGAGCCCCGCGGCCCGGCCACAGCGCGGCCTTGCCGGGCCCAGAGGCATCGTCGTCCCGTGAGGACCCCCGGGGATTTGCCCAGCGCTTAGAGTCACAGAATCACAGACTGGTTTGGTCTGGAAGGGACCTCAAACCCCTCCAGTGCCACCCCCTGCCATGGGCAGGGACACCTCCCACTAGCCCAGGTTGCCCAAAGCCTCATCCAGCCTGGCCTTGAACCCCTCCAGGGATGGGGCATCCACAGCTTCTCTGGGCACCCTGGGCCACTGCCTCACCCCCCGCACAGGAAAACATTTCTTCCTCACATCTCATCTCCATCTCCCTTCTCTCAACTGCTTGGTGGATCCTGCAGCTCCTGGGGAAACCGAGGCACGGAGCCCCTGGGGCCTGTCTGGGAGCAGGGCTCTGCCCCAGGTCAGGGAAACCCAGGAGCTGTCCCTGGAGCTGTCCCTGGAGCTGCCTCTGGAGCTGCTCCTGCTCCTTTCCAAGTCAGAGAGAGGTCCCCCCGCACTGAGCCTCTCTTCCATCGTGCCCCCTCCAGGAGTGACTTGCTTGAGGTGGGCCCGTCCCTGGGGAGGGCTGGGTGTGCGAGTGGTGTTGCTGTCCCCACGCTGGCTGCTGCCCCGCTGCTCAGACCCGGCTGCCAGCAGCTCCTTCCCGACTGATCCCACAGCCAACTGATGGGATACCCACACGTGTTCTTGGAGAGGACCAGCCTGCCTGCAGAGAGCCATACCCCCAGTCCAGCTGTGACACCACGGCCGGTCAGGGTGTCCTGCACAGCACTGAGCATTGAACCAGCACAGCTCTCTGTCCTCCTTCCTTCCAGCTAGCCATCCTTCTTCTTTCCATCCAGCCATCCTTCCTTCCTTCCTTCCATCCTTGCTTTCATCCTTCCTTCCATCCTTCCATCCACCCATCCATCTCTCCCTCTTTCCATTCCCTCCTTTCTCTTCATTTCACTACCTGTCCCTCTCCTCCCCAGCTGTCCGTAGCCCCCTCTCTCCTTCGCCCCGCTCCTGCAGCTATCTTTAACCATCTCTGTTTCAGGGCCAAGCCCAGCCGGGAGCCGTGAATAACTCCTTTGGCTGTCCCAGCCCCAAGTGGTGTTGCTAAGGGTGACTGCATTTCGGGCAGGCTCTGTGACAGCTGCCCAGTCACTAACAAAAGCTCCTCTTGTCCAGCCACAAAGCGCCATTATTCCAAAAACTTCTGGGTGAAACGTTGTGCCGAGGTGAGAGAGGACAAGGGGTGCCCGGGGGTAACACAGTGGTGGAGAAGCATTGCGCTGCCCCGGCTCTGTGCCCTGGGGAGGGCGGCTGCTTTGGAAGGGCTGCGGGGTGTGCAGGCAGGTGTGCAGGCAGGTGTGCAGGCAGGTGTGCAGGCAGCAGAACTGCCTGGCATGGAGAGGAGCTGGGCAGGGGGTAGCCGGGGCTGTCTTGGCCCTTTTCCACCTGCGACCCACTGGCACGAGTAACCCAGAGGCTGCTGTGCCAGGATGACCCCCATGTTTGCTGGCGTTTCTCTGGCTTCAAAATGCCGGGGAGATCTGGTGTCCCCAGCTCAGAAGGGTGCAGCAGAGAGGGTCATGGGTGGGGCCATGGGTGACATGTGCTCCATGCTCTTGATGAGCTCCACAGCTCCTCTTCTGCTTGGCAGGACCACGAAACCCCTGGAGCGTCCAGCAAGAGACAGACCCAGCAGTGTGCCATGGGGCAGCATAGCCCCGAGGAGCCACGGCCCGTCTCCTACATGGACCTGTGACCCCGAAGCCCCGGGGACCTGGTGGCCCATCTCCTCCATGGACCTGTTACCCCAAAGCCCCGGGGACCTGGTGGCCCATCTCCTCCCTGGACCTGTGACCCCGAAGCCCCCGGGACCTGGTGGCTCATCTCCTCCCTGGACCTGTGACCCCGAAGCCCCCGGGACCTGGTGGCTCATCTCCTCCCTGGACCTGTGACCCCGAAGCCCCCGGGACCTGGTGGCCCATCTCCTCCGTGGACCAGGGGCCCTGAGCACCTCTCAGGGGACTTCCTGGCAGAGTGGCCAAGCTCCTCTCTCCGTGTCGGGGTCATCTGCAGAGGGCAGCACCCACCCACACAGACCTCCGTGCCCTGTCCAATGGTCCCATGGCCCGGCCCTGGGCACCGGGGGCTTCTGCCCAGCCCACCCAGGCAGAGCTGGCCCCTCCAGCCACCCCTGAGCCGCCGGCACTGTCCTGCCACCTCGCTGGTCTGTGGGGTCAGGGTCCCCACTGCTGCAGTGTTGTGGGGCAGCACCTGGGGTGACAGCTTCAAATGCTGGGAAAAGCTCCCTCCTGCTCCGCTGTCCATCCTGCATCCCCCACGGAAACCTCGTGGCCACTGTTGTCCCTGCTGCTGTCCCCTCCATGGAGGGAACAGCCCTGTTCCATGTGGCCCTGGAGGGGACAGGGACAGCGGTGGGGACGATGCTGGCATCTCCGGCTGGGCAGGGAGCAGGGAGCGCTGCCTGCAGCTGGCAGGGCTGGGGCAGGCCAGGCTGGGAACGGTGCCCTGCGGGCTGTGCAGCTCCCGGTATCTGGGCTCTCAATCACACAGGAGAAGAAATGCAGAAAAGGGGTGAGAGATTATAACAGGAAACAGGGGTCATGGCTGGGGAGGAAAAAACACCCAGCCCCAGAGCTGCAGTTGGCCTCCGAGGGTTCCCTGAAACCGCAGAGCCCCACTCCGCCCCGGCGTGGTGCCACCGCACTGTGCCCAGCCACTGCCCGGCCCCTCGCCGCGCTGCCAGCGCTGCAGCCGTCCTTGCTCCCAGGACCCAGACAGCCAGCAGCAGTGAGGGTGCAGGAGGGTTGCAGACCCCAGGGGTGCTTGAGCAGCCTGAGGACCCCCAGGAGTGGTTTAGGGTCCCACTCCCACCCCGGTGTGTGCCAGGGCATGCCTCTGCTAGCTGTGGGGACAGGCTGCATGCCCTGGGGCTCCCCTCCCTGCCTCTGCCTCAGTTTCCCCATCTCTTTTCCCCTGCCAGGGCTTTCAGGAAGACTTGGTGCCCAGATAGCAATGCCAGCAAAGAAAACAACCACGCACGGTGCATGGCCAGACTGGGACGGGGCAGGGGCAGGTCCACAGCCTGGGCACGGGAGGCAGCTCTCTGTGCAGAAGCAGCCGTGGCACACACGTGCCCGCTTCCCCTTTCGGCAGAAAACATCCTGGCCAGGGCAGGTGCCCCCGGCTTGGCAGCACTGATGAGCTGCTGGTGCCACTTAAGGTGACAGTTTCAAGATGAGTCAGCGGGAGCCAAAGTCAGTCTGGCATCCTGTTTTCAACCAGCTGCGGGTGGCAGACAGGAGGCACCTTGGCAAGGCTGAGGGCAGGGTCCTGCCTGCACCCCTCCCAGTGCAGGCAGGGCACCTGCCCCCCCAGCACACACGCCCAGGGTGCCAGCGCCTTCCCAGGAGGGAGCAGCCTGTGGCCCCAGGTGGCACTGCCAGGCTGAGGGTCCGGGACTGATGCCCACTCCACCTCCACCAGCTCTGCTGTGGGTGGCAGCGAGCGCTGGGGATGCGCATGGTTCCAGCCCCAGTGGAATGAGCATCTCGCTGTTCAGCTGCTCCTGGGTGATTTTGGAGGGAGCTGTGTGCGCCAGGGACGTGCAGCTGGACCTGAGAATCCTGCTTTAGATAAAAATAATAAAAAAATAAAAATAACAACAACAATAATAATAATGTATTTGTGGTCTCAGCGAGGGTGCTTGCGGGGTGTGCTTTGGCACAAAGCTGCCAGCTGGCAGAGCTGTCCCCGGGGCTCAGCACACCCCCGGGCAGCTCTCCCCCAGCACAGCCTCGGCTCCTGCGGGCAGCGGCGCAGGCAGGAGTGCTGCAGGCAGGGCAGCCTGCGGGGGCTCGGGACCCTGCCTCCATCCTGCCCCGCAGGGCTGGGTGCCCAAGGACAGGGTGGGGTGGCAGGGCTCAGGGTGGGTCAGGGATCTCCACCCACTGTCCCTTCCTCTGTGCCACCCTGCGCCTCCTCCCCATCCCCTCTGCGACAGGAGCAGAAACCCACCCAGGGAAGGTGGCCAGCACGGGCATGGACCTGGTCCCCACCAGCCTGGGAGGGGACCCTTCCACCCTCCCACACGCTGGGGAGTGCTGGAGAGCCCCGGGGCAGTGCGGGGACATGGGGCCATCCTGCAAACACTGAACCGGGACATTGTGCCTTGATAAAAATCAGCCTGGCCAGGGCGCTGGGGCTCTGGCTGGTGGCTGGGACGGGAGAGGCGGTTGGCAGAAAGGGGCCGTGGTTTGGGCTCGGTTTCAAACCTGACATCTGGGAGACCCCTTTGGGGAACCGAAATCCCACATGGGGCCACATGCACTTTCTCTGAGGAGCCGCAGCCAGGCTGAGGGTGGCAGGGGAGGCACTGGGGGATGGGGCAGGATGGGCAGACACAGGGCGGTGAGCAGCAGCACCTGCTCCGGGAGCCTTTCCCTGGGGTGCCAAGGTGCTGCTGTGGGGCAGCGCTTGCTGTGGGGCATGCACTGAGCAACAGTGTCCCGCCGTGGCATGGAGCATGGGCCTGATGGGAGGGCACGCACCCAGCCATGTGCAGCACCCGGCCGTGGGGCAGTCCCAGGGCATGCACCAGCCTGTTGTGGTTTGACCCCTGGCTGGCGGCGAAACACCACACAGTCGCTCACTCACCTGGGGATGGGGGAGAGAATTGAAGGGTAAAGTGAAAAGAGACTCATGGGTTGAGATAAGAACAATTTAGTAACTAAACTACAATAATAATGATAATATTAATAATAATAGTAATATATACAAGTATACAAATGAGTGATACACAGCACAATGGCTCAGCACCTAATAACCAAGGCTCAGCCTGTTCCTGACTAATGATCCCGGAGCAGGGAGAGTCCTGCAACCACAATCCCAGCAAAGCGATAAGAGCCTGAGTGTCCAAGAGACCAATGGCTGACCAAGAGAGCAAGACAACTCCGAGAGAGGTGACTAAGAGAGAGGGGCGACCCAGAGAGCAAGAACTTCCGGACAGACCCTCACCTCTATCCTGGCCATGCCGGGCATGGGATGGAATAGATCATTGGCCAATTTGGTCTCAGTTCTAAACCTAAGGTTGAATCCTGGGCTGGTCCCTGGGGCTGTGCTCCCTCCCAGCTCCTCCTGCCCCTGCAGGCACGGGCACAGCAGAGAAGCTGGAAAGTCCTTGACTGTCCTGGCAGCAGCTCTGCCCATCAGTGTGGGATCAGCTTCTCCTCAGCACAAACCCAAACAGCCTCACACCAGCTGCTGGGAGGAAAATGACCTCTGTCCCAGCTGAAACCAGGACACAGCCATGGGCACCTACCCAACCACAAGGCACCCACACATCTATGGGGCACGTGCTCAGCCATGTAGCACCCGCCCAGCCACGGGGCACTGCCACAGCCATGGGGCACCCACTCAGCCACAGAGCATGCATGTTGCTATGGGGCACACACCCAGCCATGGGGCACCCACACAGACATGCGACATGCATGACCCACGAAGCGCTGACCCAGCCACAGGGCACCCACTCAGCCATGGGGCACCCACCCACCCGTGGAGCACCCACCTGGCCATGGGGCATCCATCCAGCTGTGGGGCACCCACCCAGCCATGGGGCACCCACCCAGCCATGGGACATCCATCCAGCCATGGGGTACCCACTCAGCCATGGAGCACCCACCCAGCCATGGGACATCCATCCAGCCATGGGGTACCCACTCAGCCATGGAGCACCCACCCAGCCATGGGACATCCATCCAGCCATGGGGTACCCACTCAGCCATTGAGCACCCACTCAGCCATGGGGCATCCATCCAGCTATGAGGCACCTATGCAGCCACGGGGCACACACCTAGCCGTGAGGTATGCACCTAGCTATGGGGCATCCAAGCCATGGAGCACCCACCCAGCCATGGGACATCCATCACACAGCCACAGGGCACCCACCCAGCCATGGGACATCCATCCAGCCATGGGGTACCCACTCAGCCATGGAGCACCCACTCAGCCATGGGGCATCCAGCCAGCTATGAGGCACCTATGCAGCCACAGGGCACACACCTAGCCGTGAGGTATGCACCTAGCGATGGGGCATCCAGCCAGCCATGGAGCACCCATGCAGCCATAGAGCACCCACACAGCCACAGGGCACCCACCCAGCCATGAGGAACCCACACAGCCATGGAGCACCCACCCGGCCATAGGGCACCCACCCAGCCACGAGGAACCCCCCCCGCCACAGCGCANCCACCCGGCCATAGGGCACCCACCCAGCCATGGGCATGCACCTGCCCCCAGGCACACACCCAGCAGTGGGTCGTGTCGCTGCCTGCGTGGCACAGGGGAAGTGCTGGCAGCAGGCTGTGCCAGGCACTGTGCACAGCAGGAAGGACCCGCTGTGGGGCTGGGACGAGGCAAAACCGCAGAAAAGAGGAAGCCCTCGAGTGCCCCAGCGCAGTGGCAGCAGCTGCCCGGGCAGATGCACGCAGGCACCTCGCACGCTGCAGCACCAGCCCTTCCCTGGTAAGTGTGAGCTTAGCACTGCCGCCCGCCATGGGGAGAGGGGCTGAGGAATGGGTCAGAGCCGGGTGTCCCTTCCCAGAGCATCCTCAAAACAGGGGCAGAATCCCTGCTGCTGGGGACCCGGAGCACCGGCGCTGGCGCGTGCAGTGCAGGGAGCTGCAAAGCTTTCCCAGCCCTCCCTGCTCTGGGTGCCAGATTTCTCTGGAGCCTAAACTTAGCTCGTGTATTTTAGCAGGACAGATGGAGTGGGCTAAGGCATGAAAGGGATTTTTTGCAGCAAAGCTGCAGTGGCTGGGGTGGGAAAGCAAGGCACTGCTATCCAGGAGGCTCCAAAATTGCAGAGGAACCGGCACAGCTCTGTCCGGCAGCTGGGCTCGGGCAGCCAACATATTTTTAGAGGTTACTTCAAAAGGGAAATCACCTTTGGTCCTGAACACTGTGGGCATCCCGTCGGCACTGAGCCCTTGGAACTGGCACTTGTCGGGGGGCTCAAACTGATGGCCAGCCCATCCCAGATGAGCGTCCCCCTCGCTGTCCCCACCGCTGCTCTCCCTTCCCACCGGTGCCACCGGTTACAGTGCAGCACCGCCAGCGGAAGCCTGAGGCAGGCAGACGAGAGCCGTGGTGGGGTGAGCACCTCGTGGCTGGGGTTCCCACACACCTGTGGGCTGACCCCCCAGTGGCAGCCCCGAATGGCCCCTTGCCTGTGCTGCCCTCCCTGCAGGGCACCGGCCATCTGGGACACTCTGAAAATAAAATACGAGTGGCTGGGGCACCAATACTGCGACCTCCCAGCCTGCTGGGGCTCCCCGTGCCCTTGGTGGCCAGGGAGAGCACCCCGAGCCCAGGCAGAGCACCCTGCACCCAGGCAGAGCACCCCAAGCGTGGGCAGAGCACCCCAAGCCTGGGCAGAGCACCCCGCACCCGGGCAGAGCACTCCGAGCCCGGGCAGAGCACGCCGCGCCCGGGCAGAGCACCCCGAGGCCGGGCAGGGCACCCCGCGCCTGGGCAGGGCACCCCGCACCCGGGCTGAGCACCCCGAGCCTGGGCAGAGCCCCCCGAGCCTGGGCAGCACACCCTGCACCCGGGCAGAGCCTTGCCACTGCCACAGGATGAGGTGGAGTGAGGGGACACTTCTTGGGCAGGACACTCCAGTCCAGCCCTGGATGGATTTTGGAATTCCCACCCAGTTCACAGCTGGGGCCTCACCATGGGTTGGTTTGGCAGGAGCCGGGGTGTTTCCCCTCACCCTTTGGTGCATGGCTCCGTCCTGCAGACCCCGGGCGTCTTCCTCCCGCGCTGGGCTGCAGCAAGGCTGGCTGCGTCTCAGGCTTGCCCTGCCCCGGGCAAAGCAAGAAGGGTGGAGTGGGACCTTGGCTGTTGGTCAAGTGGGGGAACTGAGGGACAGAGCAAGTAGCAAGGACCACATCCCTGGTGTGTGTAACAGGGAGCAGGGCCAGGCACTTGGGGCAGGGGGATGGGTGGCTGCTGCCCATCGGCTCTGTGCTCCCGTCGGCAGCATCCCTGCTCGCCCCGGAGGTGGGGACACGGGGGACCATGGGAGTGTGACACAAAAGCCACCACGGGGGTGACACGAGGTGAACAGGGGACCCTGTGGGGGGCTGGGAACATGTGGAAGTGGTGGAAGTTATGCTGGAGCCCAGGTTTCAAGGAGAAGCCCTTTCTCCACCCCCTCCAGCCTGCCCACCACCCCTCACCCCCACAACCCAAGCTGACGGCCCTTGGTGGCCTCTCCTCTCTCCCAGGTGTGGGGTCTGTCACCCAAGAAGGTGGCAGCAGCCCAGCAGCATGCCCCAGCCATCGCCGCTGCCATGGCTGCCGTGGGGCCGGCCCGGCATGAAGGTGATGGTCACTGCCGGGGTGTTGGTAACCGCCCTCTGGAACCTGAGGTGCCTCCTCGACCCCCCCGAGGCCTCTGGAGCAGCCCCCCAGCACGTGGAGCCGCTGCTGGTCCTAGTGTGGGAATGGCCCTCGAAGCAGGTCCCCAACGTCAGCGGGGACGTTTGCCGTGAGCTGTACGGCGTCGCGGGCTGCTGGCTCACCACGGAGCGGCAGCTCCTGGCCCGGGCGGACGTGGTGGTGTTCCCCCACGGCAGGCTCCCGCCGGACCGCGCCGGGCTGCCCAAGGAGAGGCCACCGGGGCAGAGCTGGGTGTGGGTCTCCCTGGAGTCCCCCTCCAACACTAGAGCTCTAGCGGGATGGAACCAGACCTTCAACTGGGTGATGACCTACAGACGGGACTCTGACATCTTCATCCCCTACGGCAAGCTTGTGCCCAACCGGTCAGCCACGGTGAACATCCCCACAAAGACCAACTTGGTGTCCTGGGTTATCAGCAACTACCACCGGGCTCAGAAGAGAGCTGAAGTCTACAAAAACCTCTCCAGGTACCTCCACGTCAACATCTACGGGAAAGCGAACAAAAAGCCCCTTTGCAAGGACTGCCTCTTGCCAACGACATCCAAGTCCAAGTTCTACCTGGCTTTCGAGAACTCCATCCACCAGGACTACATCACCGAGAAGCTCTGGAGGAACGCGCTGATGGCTGGCACCGTGCCCGTGGTGCTGGGGCCTCCCCGCGCCAACTACGAGCAGTTCATCCCTCCAGACTCTTTCATTCACGTCAACGACTTTGGTTCCCCGGCAGAGCTGGCCACCTTCCTGAAGACCATGAACAGCAGCCGCTACCGGCAGTTCTTCGCCTGGCAGAAGAGGTTCAGCGTGAAGCTCTACACCGACTGGAGGGAGCGGATCTGCACCATCTGCACCGCCTACCCCCGCCTGCCCCGCGGCCGCATCTATCCTGACCTGGAGAGCTGGTTCAACCACTAGCACAGGGCTGGTGTGCACGGGGACCATCGCGGATGCATCCGGGCAGAGGATACCGGGGTGCGGGGAGCGTGGGACACCCTCCTACAAACCAGGATGTGGGGCAGGTGGGGACGAGGGAGCCCCCACCTCTCCTCCCAGCCCAGCTGTTGCCACACTGGGACCTTGAGCAACTCTGTGTGACTTCATTTCTTGCAAAACGAGACTAACCCCCCCCCCAGACCCAACACTGACCTACCTCACCAGGGTGCTGGCAGAACAAGAGGGTGCTTTGGAAATAAATGACCCAGTGGTGCAGAGGCTCTGCCTGTGACGCAGGGGCTGGGCAGGGCGGGACGCTCAGGGGGGCTCAGGGCTCCCCAACCTTCCCCTGCAATCACTCCGTGTCCCCCCAGCTGCTGTGTGTGAAGCCCCGGTGGCAGAGGCCCCATGGTGACGTTTCTGGCAGGGATGCAGGAGCTCAGGGCAGCCCAGGGGGACCCAGCACCCCGTGGCAGGGACAAAGAGCACAGCCTCTGCTCCGACACTTCCTGGCAGCACCCATTTCCCCCCTCCACCTCCACTCTCCTGCTGTAGGTGTCACCGTGCTGGTACAGACCAGCAGGACAGCGGATGCTCCCGAGGGCAATCTCAGCCTGCAGTCAGAGAGGGATGCTGTGGTTTCTTGCTCCCCCGCCAGCACGCCTGCCCTGCTGCAGCAGGAAGCCAGAGAGGAGCCTCGCAGCCAGCCCACAGAAAAGCTGGCCCTTGGAGGCACCCTGAGGTGCTGGCAGCCTGCTCGGTCTGCCCTCAGCACTGCCAAGCCCCTGTGCACCATGCACGCACCCCAGACACCCATGCTACCAGCACCCTGCAGTGCTGGACCCCAAACACGCACATGCCGCACTGTGGGCACCCTGCACC
>VZTO01005472.1:28259-41030 GCA_013400615.1 Syrrhaptes paradoxus | reverse complement strand
GTCTATTGATTTTAAAATATATTCAGCACAGTTGATAGGCAAGCAATAAGTTTCACTTAAAATACATGGAAGCTGTAACCACTTAATGCTGCAAGCTTGAGCGAAACTACTCTGCAATATAGCAAAAACAAGAGAATTCTAAACAACACTTATTTTACACAGTTCTTTTCAATTTATCAGCTTTTTTTTTTTTTTCTCTCACCGAAATAAAAAAAAGTAGAAAGAAATTGGAAGGGAAACTGAATTTTAACTTTTTGGCTGAAAATTTGTTTCCCTCTTTTGTTTTCAGCATGTAACATTTTGTATTGTATATCTTAGACCTCTTTGTTTAAAATAAACAATTTTAAAATGAGACAGTATTAAAACCTTTGAATAATACTAGGAGATCTTGCCAGAAAAACCCTTCAGAAAATTCATAGTTCTGGATTAATTGCATGGTTTGCTTAGAATGGAGCAAATAATACATGAACTACACATTGAATGAAGAGAATTAAGTGAAATACTGAATGAATTCAATAAGCTCACTCTCTCCAGCACATTAAATGAGACAGAAGTTCTATAGGGATAAGGAGTTGCATAAAGACCATCATAATGCATTGAGGCCAAGTGAAGATTGAAAACCAAATTGTACTGCTAACACTGTGTGATTTTACGTTCAGCTTCACTTTAAAAATGCCTTGTTGAAGGGATGTTGATCTTAAAAGGCTCCACTTGTGTTTACTTTTTGTTAAAAGATATATTCAATAACAAAGCTGTAAAGATGTAAACAGAGTATTATGTGCACCAAGTCTGTGTTTAAGAATATTATAAAAGAAACATTTTCATGCTTCTTTTATAGTATTCTTAAACACAGACTTGAAAGTAGTTTTGTTTGGTCTCTCTGAAAGAGTGGTGCAGTCTTCTCTAACAGAAGAAAAGGATATTAGGTCTTCATTCCTAGATAATATTCAAAAGCTTATTTTTTATTGTCATCATCATCATAAGCGTCTTGCTGGCCAGAGCCTTCCAGGAAAAAAGAAAGAAGAGAAATAGTATTCTCACATAAACACTGTTCTGAAATAGCAAAGTTCAGCATTCAGTATCTATTATTCAGAAAAATAAATAAAATGGACATATTTTGGCTTTGTTTTTATCTTTTTTTAGGTCACTTTTCAGATAATTTTTATTCACTGTTAAAATAATTGTAATATTGCAAGGGAGCAAGGGGAACATCATTTTTCTTTCTGAAAAATATTTCACTGTATACAAGTTGTATGGCATGTTTAGGTATTCTGTTCTGTGGGAAGGTACCTGTGTGGTCTGGTCTTACAGGAGCTTGAAGAATTACATGATTTGTCAAGTTTTATAGAGAGAATGTCGCATCATAGTTTGAGCCTACTGGTCTTTGATGGTGTTTCTTCAGCATTGTTCAATTTACCTTTCCTTACGTGCTCTGTAACACAGGCTGATGTGTACTAACATGGCACATAAAGCAATTCCATCAAAGAACATAAAGCAGTTTTAGATGTATCAGTGCTCGTTTTACTTATTTCAGCAATATTTTATCCTACATTTAGACAGGAAAGCAAACTACTCCCTGTGCTGGTGATATTGCAACCCCTTGACTTTGCATGCTTTTTTATTTTCTTAAAGAACAAATAAAGCCTTTGCAAAACAATGCTAATCTTTTCTCCACTAGTGCCCTTGAGCAATTCCTTTGCAGTCATAATTCTGTATGTGAATTTGGGTAAAAGGTTTGAATATTAGAAACTTCTGCGTAAATACTACAGTGTAAAAGTTGTATGTCCCTCACATTATTGTGTCTGCTAATGCTTATTCAAAGTGTTAAAATCTGAAAACTTGTGGTTGATTAAAGTGTAAAGCAAAAGATCTTTGAACACGCAGTAAACTGTATGTCGAGTCTTGAAATAAGCCCTGTGTAAAACTGTTTTTTTCTACAGAGCACACCTGCAACATCGATACCAACAGTGCAAGTACAGGGCCAGCAGATCAATTTGCAGCCACCTTCGTACACTGCAGCAAGTCAGCATGCAGAGCAAATGAAAAAACCTGGACAGAACTTCATGTGTCTGTGGCAATCCTGTAAAAAGTAAATGGCTCCTTTATTTAACTACCTTTTACTAATATGTAACAGATGCTTGTATATAGAAGGTGACTCTACGAGTTCTATCAATTCTGTTTCCTTAAGTGACCTTATACTTTGTTAGTGGGGAAAAGAAAAAGCGAAAAGTGTTGAGGAAGCTGAAGCTGAGCTGGGGGAGTGCAAGAAATTTAAGTGCTCTCAATTGGTACATCACAGCATAAAATTAGTATTATGTGGCTTTCTTTTAATATATTGTTTCTTCAGTAATAAATGAAGTATTGTCATGTAGTTAAGTTAAAAATAAAATTTCTAGCTCTGAGGCTTGTTCTCTGTATTGCAAATACAAAAAGTTACTGTACTCCAGTTACAAATCATGTCTTGACATTTTCTTGTGTTTTCCAGCTGTTAATATTTCTTGTGTTTCCAGTTTTGCAAGAGCAGGGTGTTGCATTTCTATGTCCTGGTCAAAGTCTTATTTAGATTATGACTAATTTTAGTAATTATGATACCATTTTTGTGCCACAGGACTCCATTGTCATGAAAGGAAGTAAAAAGAGACTTAGCCTTAAGACTAGACAGCAGTTATTTTTTTTATTTGTTGTCCTTAAGAGAGAGGAGTGAGCTAGCAGGCTTCTGGATGTAGGCTTATAGAAACATGATAATACACTTGTTATCAGTATCTGTATCTTGGCACAGATTTTTGAAATCACATAGGTTTGTGAATATGCTTAGTTTTCAGTGAAGGGTACAGATTGGTGGAACAAAGGTAGTTGTCAAACATCCACTTTGAAAACAGAGAAATTGCAGAGCATTAGGATGGGCATGAAAAAGGGTGAGACACTTGATTGTTGTAAGACAAGAAAAAGGGAACATAAAGATGAGCTGATTTGGCAGAGAGCTGGTGTGCAGACATTCAGAACGTTGGGATGAAATGATGGAGAAGTTCCGGTCTTTGGAACTGGTGGTGAAAATTAGGCGTTTGAACAGAATTACAGGAACACTGAAGGACAGTTAATCTGTAGACCCCTGAAGCTGTAATTTCTGCTTCTTTCATTCCTTACAAACATAATTCAACAATCATTAAGTCAATGCAAGACATATGGATTTTAGGTAATAGGTAAGACTCTGACAGGTACTATAGAGATCTTGCACTTTTTAAATCATTGCTCTGTTTCCACNTTCAGTGAAGGGTACAGATTGGTGGAACAAAGGTAGTTGTCAAACATCCACTTTGAAAACAGAGAAATTGCAGAGNATTTTTTTTTTTTCTTCTCCTTTGGTAGGTGACATTTCTATATATAAGAAATACATGTAAGGCTTTACTTACTTTTACTTCTTTACTACTAGTAAGTATAACCATAAAGCCATACTCTACTGGCTGCACAATAGATGCATGAACACCTGTGTTGGTACAAGAGTGGATTGTACTGAGGTAGAAATTAAAAGCTGGGGTGGTTTCTTAGCAGAAGCCCTGCCAGTTTATGCCATCTTGAAGAGTTTGCTGAACTACAACTTTGAAGCACAAGTTAGTCACCAGCTTTCTTCTATGTCTAAAGTTATGTAGGATAAGACGTGTAGAGTTGAGGTGACATTCAACCTTGGAACAAGCTGATGTCACACGTGAACTAGGATGTGAATATGTGCAGACAAATTTTGGGACAATAGGAGGAACAGTACAATTGTGATTGCCTTACATTATCAATCTTTCTGTAAGTCTGTCTTAAAATATTATTCCAGTAAGTTTTCCTGAGACTGAAGTTAAGTGCTTACAAGGCTTATCTTTTACAGGTTGGTCTATATGTTTTATTTCATAGATAGAGTATACTATTTCTGTTGCTTTAGTTTCTCTTGTTACTTACTGTACTGGCTTTTGTTTGTGGTTGAGTTTTATTATTTTGAAAAGCCTTCAGAGATTTTGCGTTGGTGGATTGTAGTCCATGTGACACACAGCTCTTGTTCATATGCTGTCTCTCACTTTTAAAATATTCATTTTAGCCCCAGTCTAAAAACAGTTTAGATAAACATTACACTCAGCGTTCTCTGTGGTGAAGAGAGAACCAAAATGTTCATTTGAGCATCTTCCTCAAATGTATGTTGTTTATTCATATTCCTTCAACAGCCTGGTTAAAAACAGGAGTATCAAATCTCCTGTAGGCTTCCCGCTTCTATCGGACATAAAGTCTGGAATTGGAACCTGTTATTGTAACTGTTTTATTTATTTATCTTAGATGTTTTTATTGAGTGGGAAACAAGAAGATTGAGTGCATCATTAGTCTGCTTTGTGCACTTCACATCCACTACTTGGTTTAATCCACGATTGCTTAGAATCCTAGGTATTAAGTGGGCAGGTTCATCCTACTGGAATGATAGAACACTTTCTTTCGTGGTGTTCACAATTAACTGGAAAGATGTGACAGGAGATAAGTCTGATACAGACATTTCCACCTGTTTCTCTATGCATGTTCTATAGAAATTGCAGAGCAACATATTAGCGTTAAGTTTCCCTTACAGGGTGTATTGCAGAAGGCAGTGAAGGCCTTCAAAAACACTTGATTGAGAATCAGAATAAATATGAAAAAATATTATTTTATTTTCCTACCCACTAACTTGTCTGCTGCCATCAGCAATGTTCCAGTGGTGTGGGTGTGGGTTCTGCTGTTTTGTTTTTTAGAACTTAATCTGTTGCATTTTATTTCAAAATCTTGCTACAATGTTTCCTAATTTAGTAGTGTCTGAGGACCACAACCAGCTCAGGCCCATTTATGCAAATAGTTGTAATGAGTGGCCTCTTGCAGATGTATTCAGGTTTAGTATCTGAAGTGGAAGTAAAACTCTAAAAGGTGTCAGTCAGCACACTACTTTGCATTGAGGGTGTAACAGAAAGTAGGTGTTTTCTGCTGAAGTTCAGCTGTTGGCAAGTACTGCCTGTTGTATTCAGCTGAATTTAAAAGCTTCTATTTGTTTCACAGGTAGGCAGGAGATGTCTGCCCTTGAATTGCTTTGTATTTAAAAAGTAGATTGGAAATGCTATTGAATCCACTGCCTGTCAAGTCAGCGATTAGTTTAACGTTCTGTTCAGCAGCTGAGCAGAATGATGGAGAAATTAAGTGGAAAACAGGAGTCTAGACTCAACTGACCATGCTCTCAGTACTTAAGGGGTTTTTTTATTACTATGTTTAGGTGTTTCTTTAAGGAAAAGTAGTTTTTCTGTGCAAAGTGATAGTAAGTTTGAATCTTCTTAGGTCAGTGATTGAAGTATAACACTGAATGTATTATGCAACATAGCTAAAATAGCTTTATTTTTCTAAAAGCCTTGCCCTGTTGAATAAAATCTTTTAAACTACATTTTGGGTTTCACTTATGCCATGAAATATGTTTCATCCATGCCAGGAATTCCTCATAAATAGGTTTGTGTCAGGCTTACATTTGTATACTGGCTTTCCCCTTGATTGTGGAAAGAGATCTTTCTGTCCTCTGAAACATCAACTTTTTCTGTTGAGCCAATGTAGGTGTAAAATATTTTATTTTCATTTTATAATATGGGCTGTCTGGACCAACAGCAAGAGGCAGGTGTTTCTCCTTCCCAGCTTCCCTTCAGCAGAAGCTCACTGGAATGGAAAAAATAAATGCTTTGTAAGAAAGGAGTATTTATTGCTTATGTGGAAGGTAGTCGCTGTGTTACAGTAAGTTTCAGTTTATAATGACTTCTCTCTGGGTGAGATTTTGACACCTCTGTGGGGTTCAGGTAACAGTATCTGTATACTTAGTCCTACATATTGATTGTAAATGTTTGCATAATAGTATTGAAATGAGTAGTAGGATGTGGAAGGAGGTGGCTGTGTCAAACCACCTACTGATCTGCTATTCATGTGCTGAGAGTTCTGACTTGAACTTGTTCGTAACTGACCACTGTAGGTTTCAGATTTTGCTTCATCCTTGGCTGCTTGCTCTAAGTCTCTGATGGGAGGTCATCTCCCTCTTGGCACTGCTCAGCCCAGTTTGTTCAGTCAAACATCTTAATGCAAATACTTTTCTTGTTAACTGAAACTAAACCCCCTGCAACGCTGCAGGCTCGGGGGAGTGGCTGGAAAGCTGCCCAGCAGAGAGGGACCTGGGGGTGCTGGTCAACAGTCGGCTGAGCATGAGCCAGCAGTGTGCCCAGGTGGCCAAGAAGGCCAACGGCATCCTGGCCTGCATCAGCAATAGTGTGGCCAGCAGGACTAGGGAAGTGATTGTGCCCCTGTACTCNGGCCTCAAGTTGCACCAGGGGAGGTTTAGGCTGAATATTAGGAAAAATTTCTTCACTGAAAGAGTGATCAGGCATTGGAACAGGCTGCCCAGGGAAGTGGTGGAGTCACCATCCCTGGAGGTGTTCAAGAAACGTGTAGATGTGGTGCTTAGGGACATGGTTTAGTGACATAGGTGGTGTTGGGTTGATGATCTTTGAGGTCTTTTCCAACCTTAATGATTCTATGATTCTATAAAATACTGGCATGTGAACCAGAGTAGCTGAGGTGGGTGCATCTGTTTCCTCTTCGGTTAGACTGTCTCACTATTGGCATCCTTACAGCAAGTGTGTAAAGACAGCTGGTGGTAATGACTTCCCAAATGGCAGCAACTAGGTTTCTAGACTTCTTCTGTCCAAGCCTTAAGTGGACGTTGATGGGCTGGGTTAGTTGTAGTAATTGCAAGCAACTAAGTCTCTTGTTTATTTTGTGCTTTTTTTCTCTGTTGAAATAAGGAATGTAATTTGTAACACTTGAGATACCTTTTAAGGTGTATTTAGACTAAAAAAAACACACTTGGAGTAATTCACTATTTTCATAGTATCATTCACTATTTTCATTTAATATTGTTTGAAATGTTAGTGGTTCCTCATTACCATCTGATGTATGTTAAAATAGCACAACTTTTGTCTATGTGACAAGTTGAAAATGCAGATCTAAGAACTGTTGACTCACCAGTGTTTTGAGGTGGCATTCACAGTGAGTTGTAATTTTTCTACCACTTTGAAATGGAAGAAATCCTTATCGAGCTGAACTCACTGTAAGATATGTCACACCTATGCTTTCACCAAAGAGAACATACGGAATACAAAAAATGTACTGTCTAGAGTGTTACAGGGGCAAGTGTAGGAGAACTTCATCTTTTCTGTTGGTGCAGAAGGACTTTATTTGCTGAAATACCTCATGTCCTGTGCTTTGGTTCTGTTAGCAGGCAAAGTGCTTGATTTGAAGTTTTGGAAAGTCATTTAAAATTGAGGTCTAAGTGAAGATGGTAAAAAGGGTCACAGAAGTGGCTTTTTTTGTTTTACTCCTGTGTGCATCAGAAAATGACATTAGCACTTGAATTCTAAATATCAGGAAAATGGCTAAAGAGCACTAATTCTAGACTGATCTCTTATTGTGTCAGTTTTGACAAGCGTGCAGTATTGAGGGCAACAAGGATGAATGGCATGCACCTCTTTTTTCCAATTAAAGTTTAAATAAGGTCTGAGTATGACTACCAGTACAGAAGGAAAGTAGGAAAAGGAATACCTGAAACCAAACTTTTTTAGCTGTTTATAGTTTATTACTGTATTTTGCTTGTATTGCAGAGAACGGATCTGTTGGAATTAACATGCATTATTTCTTTGGTAAAGTATAAACAGAAAAATAAGAAAGATATTTCAATCAGATTTGGCAAAATCATATTGCCATTTATTGGTAGCTCCCTGGTTACATATATATGTATTTTTCCTCTTAGAATTTTACAACTTTTAATTTACCAGTACATGTCTCTTTTCAGAAAATAGATGTGTTTAGCCAGTATGGGTTTACACTGTGATATTTGTGCTTCATCATTAACTGGAAAAAAAAACGTAAATTCTCCTCCCCCTCTTTTTATAGGTGGTTTCAGACACCATCACAGGTTTTCTATCATGCAGCAACTGAACATGGAGGAAAAGATGTCTACCCAGGGCAGTGCTTATGGGAGGGATGCGAACCTTTCCAGAGGCAGAGGTTTTCCTTCATTACCCATTTACAGGTGCAGATTTTCTTTTACTTATTACTTCAAAAAATAGTAGGAATTTAATGGTAAATTTTCACACATCTTTCTCACTGTCTTTCTCTTTTCTCCAAACAGGATAAGCACTGTTCCAGAGATGCTTTGCTTGCAGGATTAAAGCAAGATGAAATTGGACAAGCAGGAAATCAGAAGCCTCCCAATAAGTAAGAGACCTGAGCCTCACTAGCAATAGAGAAAATAAAAGAATTAAAAATTATTGGAAGAATTTCTGTATTTATAACTTGGCTTATCACATGAAACTCTGCACGTGTAGAGTCTGTGACAGTGACCAAATTTGGGATCCATTACAGTAAGGCAAAATGGGCAAAAGAGGGAATAGATTCTGATGTGGGAGATGTGGTTGCAGCTATCATAAAAAGAACACTTAATTCTTTAAGGTATGTGGGTCAATACTCTGAACGTTGTTCTCTACATATTCTGATTTTTCCCAACTGGACAGCTTTTATAACATTTATTGTAACAGGAGAGTGCTTGCAATCCAAATAGAAAGTTATTTGTTGTGTACAGTTCAGCTGTTTCATACAGCTGAGATGGATTTTCTTGTAACTTGCTGTATTTCTTCCAGTTTTGTCATCTAAATTTTGGGTCATTTGATCCAGGGACTCTTGTGATAAACTTTCCTTTAAACAAGCAAACAAGACAAATACCCACTCCTCTGAGTCTTCTAATTTTGTGCTGCTGCCTGGAATCAGCTTTGGTTCTCCTCTTTCCTGAAATTATTTAAACTATCTGGATTTAATATTGGAGAGTACAACCCCATTGCTGTGGGGTTGTGGGGATGGTTGTGTTAATATTGGAGTTATTCAGGGTTCAGTTACTTGTATAATGTATGAAGACTAGGTCTTTGTTAGTAACTAACTGGAACCTCTTTGTTGCAAGGTAAAGATGTAATTATGTGGTCCCAGGCAGATATTTGTAGTCTGTTCTGTGGCTAGTTAAATACCTACCAAACTGCTGGAGGCAGCAGAGAAAGTTGAGTATGATAGCTGAGAAATTTAATTTGGGAGTCCTTTTATTTTTTAATATAAATGAACTTTGTAACACAGACTTATGAATGTTTTATGGTGCCTTGTTTTATTACACTGAACAACACTCAGACCTCTGAAAACCACAAAATGAAGAATGATGGTAATGTAGTCTTAAATACTCGGTAAGTGGGAAGCGTAGGGCTGATACCATCTACTAGCACGATGTGATCTCAAGTCTGCCTTTTCAGAAATGTTCCATCACACAGATAACATATCCAGTAGCTCTGTGATCTCACAGGCTTCTTTAAAATTGGTACAGGTACTCATATTAGAAAAAATGTTCATACATTCCCTTTGTAAGGCAGAATTCCCTAATTGGGTCAGATTCAGAAATTAGGAATTTATATGCATAACCAGTCCTCGCTGAAATATTGAGATGCAATATCACAAGATACTAAGGATATGGTTTCAGAATACAGATTGAAATAAGAGCATTCTGCTACTCAGAGTAGGATGTTTTGATTCTCCCTGCCACCTTTTGTTCCTTCTCGTGGCTATGCACTGCTTACAGTGAGAGAACTGGCTTTAGTTTTTGTCTGATTGCATGGTCAATCAATTATATATATATATATTTTTTTAAACTAATCAATAAAAAAGTGGGTTTGCCAGATGAGTGGAATACACTTGCCTTACATTCAGTTGAACACCAGTACAGAAGGTGGGCTGGAACAAAAGGAAGGGATGAGACTTTTGTCAGCACTCATGACAGTTAGTACAGTGAGCTGTTTTATGCAATAATAGAGGTTTCCTGTCCCTTACTTTTACTCTCTTCCCTGATGTCTTCACTGCTCGTCTTTTACCGAAGAAGAAATCAACAAATGGGAATATTTTGATTCTGTGTAATGTGTAACCCACATAATGTTGCAGTGCTCCCACAGAGTTATGTTCGCACAACTGAAGAGAGCAACTAGATGCATGAGGATGACAAGACTTGATAATTTGCTTTCCAGAATCAGTGACTTGTCAAATGAAACCCTAAGCTTGCTGCAACAGGTCACCTCAAGTTAGCTTACCGTGGTCATGTCTGAAAGCTGTCTAACAAGGTTTTGGCTTAATTTACTTTTTGTTGAGTCCTAGAAACTTGTCAGATGTATCATCACACCACTGATATTCCATATTCAATTCAAAGGACTGGTGCTGAGATGAAGCATGTGTAAGCCATCAACTTTTAGGCATTAATTAGGTCAACTTTCTTCACTTAATCCCAGACCATTTAATAAAACTACACCTACCTTGGCAAGTGCAGATAGAGTGAGTGTAATTGCTAGAAGTAAAATCTGTGGAACAAAGTATAACAAATAAGGTCCCATTACCCTAATCATCATTTCTGTCTATCATAACACCATACATACTTGAAAAAGTCTGTAATAGCTTCTGCTAGAACCAGGTAGGCAAAGTTAAGCTGCATTACAGAGTTGGCTCTATACTTTAATTCTGTATTTCTTTGCTTTTAAAGTTGTGTTAACTCTTCCTCTTCTGGTTTTCAGAGGTAGCTGAATATTACATTCTGGAAGGTCAGGTAGCACTAGCAATTAACTGTATGTTGGCTGTAGCTTTGTGCATTTGAATCTTTTTGGATTCATGTTATTTTTCCTTGTTGCCACTGAAGCAAAGGTGGTAGCATGAGCCACTAAAAATATTCTTCATGCACCATGGGAGTTGGGCAGGAGATAACTTTAAATCACATGGAACGGAATGGTTTGAAGTTGTTAATATAATTAAAGAAATTCAAGAAATCTAGGTGTTTCTTGAGGGAGATACTTGTCCCCTTCTTGGTGGCCTGGTAGTCTTGGTAACTTGTCAACTTCATTTCCAAAATCAAAAAGAGAAGACAATCTTTTAATATCTTCATAATTTATTGCAGTTGTCCCTTTTTCAGTATTTCTAGAATCAATCTAAAATATAGTATGATAGCTGTTGAAGAGAGGCATTTGGAACAGCCTCCACTGATGAATGCTTGTTCTTCTCAATATAAGGAAAACAAAAATGTCCCAGAAATTAAAAACAAAGATGATAATTCCTTTACTGTGGTACTCAGTCTCCTATAAACATACGTCATTGCCCAACAGTTTCTTACTTCAGACCCTGCCCTTCTCCCTTTACTTCATAAAAGTTTTTGAACTCTTATTTCCATTCAGGGGAAGATGACAGTGTGATTACAAGCTAAGTTTTTAGGGAGGAGACTGTCTTGTAACAATTTATTAATTTTCTGGTTTGTGGTTTAGAACCACTCATATGAACCCTTTTCCTAATTTTTAACTAGGTTTCCTTGTTAGAATTTCAGATTATGAAGGAAGTCTCTATGAATAAAGAATTCAAGTTTTATTCTTAGAATATTCACTTGCAGTGAAAGATGCCTAAATAATATTCTTTCAGGTTAACTTTAATTTAAAAAAATGGCACATTTACATTTGACTTATGCTACCTTTGCAAGTAAGCACTACTGTGTATTTCTAGTATATTGAGATGTTCTCATTCGGTTCTACTAGGGTATTAAAAGACTTCATACTAGTATTGTTCAATAAATTGAAGCGTGGTGATATTTTTGAGTATTGATACTGCAAAACTTCCCTTTGAGAAGACATTATGAGTCTTGCTCATTAGGTGGAGTTGCATATTTATGCATTCTAAACTCTATGTGTGAGTAATTTCAAAGTTTTGCATGAAACAGAGTTTTGACTTCAGTGTTAATACTGAAAATGGAGAATTTGCTTCTGCTGTGTTTGTTATTTGTACTAGCTTTAAAAAATACTCTGCTTAATTTATTAATCTCAGTCTGAAAGCTGCAGTAATAGGTAATTGGTTTTACAAATGTTTGATCTGATTTAACAATTAGATGTTTTATGTCTTGGATAATAACTTAAATCATGTGATTTTTTTTTTATTACTCATCACTAACCACAGTTAATATGTATTGTATATTGTTTTAGTGTCTAGTGGTCTCGATGAGCTGTGTCAAATTTGAATAGCTGTATTTTAAGGACATTCTCTGGACAACTCTCAGATGATATTTGCATAGCTGCTATCACAGTTCCTGTTCAATCCTGCCTGATAAAACATTCCTTTAAATAGGTATACTTCAGGAAGTGGCTATGTCATTATTACAATATATTACTTCTTCAAGAGAAGTGTTTTTTCACATAAAATAAAGCCCATGACTCTTCTGAAGGTTTTGCAATAAGGTTTATCTCTGTGGAGACAAAAGGCAAATCACATACCAGCATCAAGTATTAATGGATCTTTGTGTCTCTGTTCAGATAGGTTAAAAATTGTCAAAATAAATTTTCACATCTGTTAATCTCCTAGAAAGTGGTGCAAAGCTTATTTTTATAAATTCTTTCTTTACTAATGTAGGCAGCCAGTTGCAGGGGGTACTGCCTCTACTCCCAGAGCACAGAAGGCCATTGTGAATCATCCGAGTGCTGCCCTAATGGCACTAAGGAGGGGATCAAGAAACCTTGTCTTCAGAGATTTCACAGTTAGTATTGTTTGACTCAAATATTAGATATTGTTACCTGCTACTACGGGGCTTTTACTTATTTTTTTCTTCTCTTTTTTTAGGATGAAAAAGAGGGACCAATAACTAAACAC
>VZTO01005472.1:8259-20759 GCA_013400615.1 Syrrhaptes paradoxus | reverse complement strand
AGGTTAGGTGTATTTTTAAAATGAGGAAATCTCTTGTATCTACAGTTAAAGTTCTTATTTTCAAGTGTTTCTCAGTGTAAGGAAGGATGCTAAAAGCACCTCTTGCCAAAGCAAATGTCATTCCTCAATCATCGGTCTGACTTTTCCGCAGACACTAAGTGACCAGCACCGTTGCAGAGCGCTTTGTTGGTGTATGGTCTAACCTGCTTTGAAAAACCATTGCAACAGCCTTGCCTGGAAGGAGAAACATTGTGACAGTTGTTCACCCTTAAGCTGGCTCTTTTCCTCTTATGCTGGGCTTTGCTTGATGATCCCATGCCCAGTGTTTCTTCTGTAGTGTGTGATGGAGCACACAGCCATCGATGTTAGTGACTGCCTGCCTGCCGTGTGGGGAGAAGCATGTCTGAGATTCAAATAATTTCTTACTACTAAAAATATTTTGGTTTCACTGTTTTCTTGAGTTTCACTCTCCAGCTTTGAGAGGGTGTAGTGGAGGGAGAAGCCCTGGAGCACGTAGCGAGGTTTGAGTTTGAGCCACATCGCTGACAACGATCTCCTTTGTGGCTTGCCGCGAGTCCTGGCACGTGGAACTGCCTCATCTGCTGTAACACGGAGGTCACAGCACTGACCCACCTTGTGGGAAGATAAATCAACAGTTTATTGTGATGTGATGATGTGCAACAGCTAGGGATGCCTGTCATCATCCCGTCGTGCTCTTCCTCCCTCCTCTGCCTTTTCTGCCAGGTAGTTCCTGGGCCGTCCATCATTCCTGGGCTGTCTGTCGTTCCCTGCTGCAGGGAGCTCTGTGGCTGGTGGCCTTTTGCTTGCTGGGTGACACGATGTGCACGCAGAGCCCAGTGCGGGCAGCGTGGTGAAGGCTCTGGAGCCAAAGGTTGCTCCGGGTCCTTCCTCCTGGCAGCGGGTGCCTGCGTGCTCGGGGTGCGGCTCTGCGGGGATGAACTGTGCGGAGCTGGATCTGTTGGGCAGGGGGGGTCCCACGGAGTGGTTTGAGTTCGTGAATGGTTTTCAGGTGGTGGAGAATTCAAGGCTGGGTTGTTATGAGTAAAGTCGTCACTGGTTTGTTTGTAGTGAGATGGCAATACGTTCTGAAATTACCACGACTTCAAAACTATCTTGGTGTGGCTTCAGTAGCCTGCTGGGTTTCACATGGTTGTATCACAGTCTGCTGTCTCTCACAATGTCGTTCCGTTTGTGTCTTGGCTTATCCCCATCAGTGTTAAGATAACCAGAGACTAATCTGGGCCCGTACCCTTCAATAGGCAGGATAAACTGACGGCTCTTTACCTGATGTGAAAAGAAATGCAATGTTAGAATAGCAAAAATCTCATAAATATTCATGGTAAGGTCTCTTGTCCGCTCTTTTGGACAGCTGTGGGAAGGTAGCTTTTGAATACCTTTTAGGCAGATTTGCTGAAGCTGTCTTTTGAAAGGGTTCACTGGTTGTGTTGTTTGGAGTTTTTAAATCCATATGTCCACAGGTAACTTGCTGTCCTGGCTAAAGGTAGGTTTTTCTCATACCCAGATGTCTGCTTGTTCCTTGTCTTTGGGCAGGGCCCTGTGTGTTCATAGTGCTTAGGATGGAGTCACACAGGGAGTCAGAAAGTAAGAAACACGTCCTCCAGGACAGGTGATTGTAGCATCATCCCAGTTCCGCTGCTGAGCTCCTTGCTGGCCCAGGGCCTTGGGAAGGCTGGCTGGAGCTCAGTCCCTTCACCAGCCTCTGGTACAACCCATGTAACACTGTCTGGTTGCGTGCGTTGTGTTTTTCCCCCAGTACAAAGTATCACTGTATATTTATTGGAACTCTTTATAGAGTTGTTGAATTCTCCTGTCCTGAGACACCAGGCTGGAGTTTAGGGCTTGATACAAGGCCAAGGAAGTCCTCCTCCTCCTCCTGGGCTTGATGTGGCTGCAGAGCTGCACTGTCAGCAAGAGGGAGGTGGGGGCTGAATCCCTGGGTGAGGGGTCTCCCAACTCCGAGTTAGTTATTTAATCCCTTGTGTTTTGGGGATGCTGAGGTTACATGCAATGCTGCGTGCGTTGCACAGGGAGCAGCAGCTCCGTAGTGTAGTGCTGTGAGGCAGATCTTGTGCCTCCAAGATACGTCAATATATTTTTGGAGGTGATATCTGAAAATTCATCAGTCTGATACAGCGTAGCAGGTACCATGCAGTGGTAAATAATGATGCCCATGTGTCCTGGTTTTGCCTGGGACAGAGGTAACTTTCTTCAGAGTAGCTGGTGTGAGGCTCTGTTTTGGATTTGTGCTGAGAAGGCTGATAACAGCCTGATGTCTAGAGTTACAATGTTTACATTAAGCCAAGGACTTTTCAACTTCCCATGCTGTGCCAGTGTCTGCAGGTGCAGGAGAAGCTGGGAGGGAGCACAGCCCCAGTTACTGGCTTAGGATTTGACTCTAGGTTTAGGATTGAGACTCAGATTGGCCCGTGACATATTCCATAGCATGCATGTCAAAAATGTCTCTCTTTCTCTCTCCTGAGAGAGCCTGGGCTCTCATCTGTTTCCCAGGATTGTGGTTTCAGGACTCTCCCTGCTCTGAGATCATTAGCTGGGAACAGGCTGAGCCTTGGTCATCAGGTGGCAAGCAATATCACTGTGTATCACTCATTCGTATATTTGTATATATTACTGTTATCATTATTATTTTCAGGTTTTTTGTATTTTAGCTATTAAATTTTCCCACAGGTCTCTTTACCCCTTTAATTCTCTCCATCCTTGGGGGGGGGAGGGAAGGGAGGCTGAGTGAGCAGCTGTGTGGTGTTAGATGCTAGCTGGGTCGAACCATGACACCGAGCAAGCAAAGTGTGTGACAGCCTTTTCTCCTAGCTGCACTCTCATGAGGGGTTTCCTTTCCGTGGTGTGTGCCCCGGGGCTTCACCCCTGCAGCCCGCAGGAATAGGAGCTCCGCCCTCCTCTGGGCTTTGGGCAGAGCAGCCAGTGGCTGTGCTTTGGCCATTAGCACTCCTGATAAACATCTACACCACAAATACCTGCACGTCAGGTGTCCCTCTCTGACTCATGGAGAGAAAAAAAAAAAAAAAAAAGCAGCAATGTTTGTGTCTCACGTTAGAAGAGACTCTACCCACCATGTATAAGCTACCTTCCTGGTCCTCAAGAGCCCCGAATGTCTGTAAAAGGCTCTGGAATTCTGACTTCCAAGAGTTGTTATTTTCTTTAATCCCACCCGTTATTGCACTGAAGCATCTAGGAATCCCTGGTTATTTTTTTATTGATGCTTGTTATAAAAAATTCCATTGGTTGTAGGTTTAATTTCTGCAACACTTTAGGACTAATTTTATAACAACCTGCTGCCAAAACTCCTTGGGTTTGGCTCCTGCCGTAATTTTTCTCTGTGTTGGATTCCACTCTGGGTTTGAGGGTTTACTGTGGATAATGAGCACCTACAGCATTGCTGTAATCCCCTGTAGTTATTGCACAGTCTATGCAAATGAAGAGCGGGTTGAAAGCTTGCTCTTGGTGTGTGAGCCTCTGGAAGTTGTGAGTAATTTTGGAAAAGTAAGAGTCAAGTATAAGTCAAGTTCCATATCCGAGCCTGTGCCTTCTGACAGCTTCATCTCCTTTTACTAAGTACTTAATTTGTGCTTTTAGGTTTGTTTGTTTTTTTAATCTCTAGGTTAGTGACTTTAAAATAAATCTTCATAGATGCTCCATTCATTATTTTGAAAGCTGATGCATCTAGTAAGTACTCTTCAACGGCTGCTTTCAGTATTCTACTTTATTTTCCTTACTCTTGTCCCTGCTTTTTTACAAACTATTGCTTAACGTGAATATTGCAGTACTTCATAATAATGACAATTTCCACCACTGTAGTCTCCTATCTGTAATTCAAAAGGTGTAAGTTCACCTTGGGAATCAACATATTTGTTTTACACACTGATGTGTTACGATGCCCAAGATACGTCTTCTGGGGAAAACCCAACCCTGCTGTTGGCAGCAGACTCCAGCACAGTGATCTCTCCAGGNCTGCTTTCAGTATTCTACTTTATTCTCCTTACTTGGCAGCAGACTCCAGCACAGTAATCTCTCCAGAAAAACTGAGTAAAGACTTCAAGGTACTACTTGCAGTGGTGGGATCCAGCTGCAAAAATTACAAATCCTGACTACTACCCCTCTCTTCGTTGCACGTTCAGGGCCTGCTCAGAGATGTTCCTGTGCTGGTGGTGCTGACACTGCTCAGATCCAGAACGAGACACCCTTCCTCCCACCCGTTTGCTTGATGCAGCAATGACCCTTTGAGGAGACCAGGCAGATATTTCCCCTGACACACCAAGTAATTTGATTTTAAATGCATGAAACTCCTTCCCTGCTTAAGCTTGAGTGCACATCCTTGCAGGACACAGATGAAGATCTTTGCATGTGCAAAAATCTTTCACGTGAAGCGACCCGCAGGTGAAGGGCAATGGGGACTCAGCAGACATAGTGTAAGTCAACCAGATGCACTGAAAAGCTCTTTGCAGCTGTAAATGAAATTGTGATTTTTGCTGTTAGGATGCTTGAAAAGCTCCACAGGCCCAAGCAGGCCCAGAGAAATAAGGCTGGCTTACAACTCAGGCAATAAATTTTTAATTAAGTGCAGTTGGTTTGTTTAAATTGCTTTCCTCTTCAAGACTCTATTTTCTTGGAAATAATGGCTTTTGCCATGCTTTCCCTCAGCCTCCAATGAAGTCATCTTAACTGTATCTGTCTGCTTGAGGTATGTCACACTCATCATACCCTTCCCAGCTTCGTCCCACCAGCCCAGCTTCACTAGATGGTTCCAGCCGCAGGACATGCCCACGAGCGCTCTTCCTTCTGAAGACTTGGCCTCAAGGACCGGGCACCTCTGAGCCTCCCTCTTCCCAGCGAACACCCTCACCCAGCCCCTTGCTCACTGCAGCACTTGCAGCAAATCAAGTTTTGCCACATGTTTGTTTTTCTGCAGCTTGGAGCATCTGGCAAGGTGAAGGCTAGGCAAGGTGAAGACAGACTCACTGAAAACAAACAAGAAGTAACAGAGGGGGGAACCCAGACACGGTAGGAGATTAAATACACATCGGTACAGAAGTAACAGTACTGACACTGCTTTCCAAATTAAACCGCTTGAGCCAGAATCATTTAAGATCAAACACAGACTACTGCCAGCTTAGTGAAAAGAATTTATTAGAAACTGTTAAGCGCTACACAAAACTATTTTTTAGAGTATTTTTTCAGTAGACAGCACTCCAGCCTTATGCTACAAACACCAGACTGTGGACTTTGGACAGCCACTGTGCTCCCAAGATACATCTTCAAGATGAGACATTCAAGCAGCATGCACAGTGAGACAGGGGAAGGAGTGCAAGGAAAACCCTTTTGATTTGCATAAATTCACAGAAGGTAGATAGTTTCACACTTGTTTTCCTCAAGGCAATTTGTATTGAATGAAATGACCGCTACCTTAGAGGGATGAAGGGGGCTCAGCATCCCCATCGCTTTGCCTTCAGTGCTAGTGCAGGTTGAGACTTTCAGTACAAGGAGTTTCAATAAATAGAAATACAGCTTTCATACTATTTAAAAAACCATGACCATAGGTTAAAGTACTTCTTAGGCAGTCACACCAACAGAGACCTTACTGCTTTTCAGGAAAAATAGGAATCATCTACATATTAAGGCAATGGATTTTTTAAAATTCAACAGACATTGTAATGAACTGCATATTTTCTGTTAAGTTCTGAAGTCTTTAATCTTTAAAAAGTTACTCATCACAGGCTACTCTAACCAATATTTTTCATTACGTTTTGAAATACAGTGGAGCATCACTACAGTCACTGCCTCGACAACATGGGAGCAAGTGACAGCTTAACTCTCAGCCAGGAGCTGCAAACCAAGAAATTAATGTAACCTTACCCTCTCCAGCTTTAAATCCTCCCTTGTTCCTTCCCATGCATTTTCCACCTCTCCTCTAAAGAGGAAAAAAAAAACCCAACCCACAAAACATTGATCTGGTTCCTGAAAGGAGCTTTATAGCAAGGCTCGACTGTATAAAGATATAAAAAGTCATTAAAATAAAAAAAATCAGAGAAGGAAAATGTAATAAAAATAAGTACGCATGGCGTGATAAACCAGTATAGATATAGCAATTTGCTACAACATTTTTCAAAAAATGCTAACCAATTTTAGCTTAAAAGAGTTCAAGAGATCATACAAATTGCTACCACAGTGTAAAACTGAGTATTCTGAAAAATCTAAAACCTGGCTTGGACTGTAGAAAATGTATTATATCTGTTTCTAATTTACATAGCATTTTTATTTAGGCACACAAAAATAAATATAGAAAGTCAAATGCTTCATTAAGTCTGTAGAAAGCTATAGTTAAAACCAAGTGACAAACATCACATTTTTTACATGTATATATTCTCTCTATAATCACACGTGTGTACAGGGGTGTACATCCCTTATTTCATCCTCAGGCTTCTGCAAAAGTTACTTACAGGGTAAAACTGTGTTTTTGCCAAGAACAGTTAATTTGGATACTGGCTGCTAAGAGAGAGTTTCTCAGAAATCTCAATTGCTACTTTTATGAAAATGGTTTATGTTCATGCTTTTGGGCCAGAAAACGTTGGGCTGGAACGGAATCCAGGCTGAGCCAACACCAAAGGCTGTTACCACACGGTGGGACTGGAGGGGGAGTGCTGAAATTTTAACAGTGCTGCCCGAGAGCAAGGGAACAAATATTTCTATCTCAGAGCAAGGCTCCTTCCCCATTCACTCTGGAAGAATCCCAAGCGATTCTTTCCATAAGGAGCACATGGTGACGACAGCCTTTCAGCAACTTTCCCTGCTGCTACCTCAGCAAAACTGGTTTTACCCCAAGGGTAAGTGTTCCCCACATCTGCTTTCAAAATGCTTGTAGTACCTCTGCTATCCTCTCTACACAAAGTGCTGGGGGAAGTAGAGAAGCTGTTGCACGTGGCTTCAGCTTGTGCACAGCGACAGCAGTTTGGTGATCCACGCTACAGTCTCTAGTTAACAAAGAAAAGTTATTATGCAGCAGCCAAGATCGGCACAACTGGTGGTCTCCGATCAACTGGGAGCCTAGAAACAAATTCCAGATTTCCTGATTTTACTTGAAGATGAAACAGGTTTATGCTCCTGAAGATCCACACTAATTCTCTACTAGCTAAAGGCAGGGTTAGACACGAACAGAGGCTGTCAGTGTGTGGTGACTGAGGGATTTCAGCACATAAAAATTATTCAAGTTCACCCCGCTACCTTGAAACAAACTGAAGAACATCACAAACAAAACCAAGCAGCATAATTTTTATTTGGTGTTACAACAGAGGTGCAGTGCCTATGGTTCTGGGCACTGCATTTTACTGTTTATGGTTTTTCTTTTTAAAATCTAAACAGTTCTTCTGTTCAGACAACTCCATATGTTTTTTTATATACACATTGTGACCCCTGCATTCAGCCTGTCCAGTTAACACTAGAAATATTTGTCAAGGCAATATGTTATTTTATCTTTGCTATAATAAGGGAGAAATCAAAAGAAAAATTTTACTTTAATCTGACCGATTACATGTACTGTACATACCTGTTCCAAAACCAATGGACTCAGACAGAAGTTTCTAATTTAATGCACTCTGTTATTCAAGTCAAAATGCTGTACATCTAAGTATCCACACAATCGTACATTCCTAATGATTCTTCTTTACACCTTTATTTTTTTAGACATCTGCTTTTAAAAAGGAATAAAGAAGTTGCCCTGTAGATCTGTATTTCTTTAGAACAAAACATTATATACTACATTGAAAAATAATTTTATCAAAACCAGATTCAAATCAGTCATGTACAATTTTCAGTTAACGGTTCATGTTGAAATTGCACTTTGCAGATAGAATAAAATTAAAAAACTGAAAACATGTTCTATTTCCTTTCACAAGTGACTGCCTCTTCAGGATTTTTCTTCCGTGAATGTTTGTATTTGTCTACATACGCTTTCACTAGATTTGCCACTTTTGCAGAATTAACTTCTCCACTCTTGCTATGACAAACCTACCACAGTTTTAAAGAAAAAAAAAAAGTTTGAAACATTTCTGTTGATTTGTCGCTGTTGCACATAATTCAATTATTTTCCCAATGCCTCAGTTTTCTCCATCTCAGGCAGAACAACTTCGGAAACTCCTAATACTTCCCAGTTGCTTCTGAATTCCCACTCAACTCTTTTACACAATAAATGAGTTATGTTCTGAGGAGCTAAGAAAGCTCTCATGGATGGAGAAAGATGAAAGTATTTTTGCTTTCCCTGTTCCCCCTCCCAGCAACTACCAGTTGTTCCCACCAGATTAAGAAATCCACCCCAATTGAAACGTATGCATTTCAGATTACTAGATCTACTTACTTTATCTACAGCTTTCCGCACAATTTCTTTATATTCTTCCTTAGTGATGTCTTTATTTTGGTAGAAAGGTTTAATAGCTAGTTTGACCTCTTGTGCTGCTTTTTCTTGAATTAACAATTTCTGATGAAAAAACAAACTGGAGTGTTATTTTTCACTGACAGCAATATGTATCTTTTTATCAATCATAAAGTAAAAACCTTTTAGAAAAAAAGTTACTACAGAAGACTAGAAAACCACGGTCCCCTCACTCACATTTCAACTCTTATGAGAGCTGTCTGGGTGGGACAGAGTGCTATTTCACAGCAATTAAAGTTAATATTCATAACAGTGCTGCTTTAAAGAAGACTACATACAGTAAAAAGAGTCAGCTTGCTAGTTTATGTCCTACAGCTGCCTCAGAAGTATCATATATATGATGGTATCAAGTATATGACACAGCAGGGGTATTGTCATAATTTGATATTTTTTAGTATATAAAAATTTATATATACATAATACATACAGTTTGTATCTATATCTTATATAGAAATATATAAAATGGTATAAACAAGTAGATTCTGAACTTTGAACTTGCCTGGTCCTTCTTCGAGCTATCTGCACTAGCTTCCACTGTCACACTTGCTTTGTTTTCTCCCAATTTTACAGCTGCATTAGAACTCTTGATGTGACTCGACGACGTTGCATTACCCGAACTTGGTCCCTGAACTGCTCCCACGTTTCCCAGGACTGCTGTCGGAGCAGGCAAGGCTGGAGCACTCATGTTATTACTTACATGAGCAGCATTGGGAATACCCTGTTTTAAAAAGTTATCAGTAGTTAATACATTATCATTTATGATGACAATGTCCCTTTCTAGAAGTCTCCGCAGCTATAGGAAGAGCATCAATACTACATGCTTTGGTTCATTAGCTAATTTCCACACTGTCCATTATTATGAAAGGTACACACATTGTATCAGATCTACTCAAAGGGAAAAAAAAACAAAGCTCGAGAAGTAAAACATCCTCCATGTCATCGCTGTGGTTGCTACATTCTTGCTCTGATCCCAGTGATAAAGCAAAGTACCCTGCAAACAGGCACGGAGGGTGTTAGCACCAGGGGAAGGAACCTTATGGCTGCAGAACCATATAGGAAGCCCTGTTTCATCAATTAACATTTTTTAAAAAATCAGCACCTAAAAAAATCACCTTAAACACCACTTGCAATTGCTGCATCACAACTTTGAAAACATCTACTTTCATGTTTGTTATCAGGTTGTACTTGTGAATGGATTTCAAATGCAAACACACCTAAGTCTAGTCAGGCTAGAAGTGAAACGCTGGTTGAAGCACCAGGATCCGTTCTTCAGGAAAAGCCATTTTCTGTACATTTCCAAACATCAGCAAAAGACCACAGGCACTGTCAGCACTTTGGAACTGAGAAATTAATCAGCTCTCAGACCTCAGATAAAGGTCCTTTTTAACAAAAACCAAGAATGCATCCTCCAAGGCTACCCTAAATGCTATTTTTTGCAGGTAATTACCATTGCTTTTTTCACATCTGTATTTATTCAGATGCAAAATAACGAAACAGGAATTTGAGTACCTTGGAAAGGACACAGATATTGAGCTGTTATGATCAGTATGCTAACACTTGCTAGGGAGCTCTCCTTATCTTCCTTTCAACAAGAAGGACAGGTGGAATCCCACACTGTTCAGTAGTTTGTATCGTGCTACCACCAGGGACTGGCTCAACGAAAGCTCAAAGAAAAAGCAGCAGCAGCTCCCAAGAGGATTCAGGTTCATGGACACCATTCCACAAAAGGAGGTAAGACTGAAACCCGTTATATTTGTTGCTAACAAATAACTGCATTTTGGAGTAATACACAATCTTTATAGAAAAGTATTTATTGCTGCACTAGATCCTATTTTTCACAGAGGTTTCTAGCCTATGTTCTGACTGGTTACATTTTTGGAGGTTAAACCCACAGAACTTCCAATTGTGAAAATATTTTAATTTCAGACAGCAGGCATTAATCAAGTTAACACCACCTGCCATCTACCTGCATTTTAGCTCCAATAGTACCTTACTGTTTTACCTTGCAGTGTATTAAAGTATTTCATAGGGCTTGTAACCCCACTCAGTATTTCCCACAGAACTTAACTCCTTTTGTGCTAAGTTAATGAATATGAATGGATAACAGCAGCTGAAAGTGAAAAGAATGCAGGCCACTGTATCAGTTTGCTTCAAATCTTTAGAGATGATACATGAAAATAGAGGGCTGGAAATTGTTGTTCTAGAACATCAGTTTTTCAACCTGGAATGCAGGGGAAAGCATTTTAGGTTAGAGCAGGCAGCCTGCAACAAAAGAAAAGCACAAACCTCAGTGAAACCCTGAAGAGCCCTTTATACATCAAAGATGCACCATTACATCTCCTTGCAGGGCAATGCATTCTCCTGGAAGTTGTTCATATTCCTTTCCCTGATATAAAAAGCTCTTAATATAAACAGCTGGGTACAGGAGGAGCTCACATACACACAGGTTGTTTCAAGATATCTTGAAAGGCACAAAAAAAAAATGGTCTGACCTCCCCAAGCAAGACAGTCTTCTTGAAACGGGCGAAATTAAGTGGGAGTTAGGTCTCAAACAGGGCATGCAAAAACAGGAGAATCAGGCAAGAACAGGGAAGTAAAACATACCAAAGAAAGCTGGAAATTATTAACAAAAAAATCTCAGAAGACTAAACAGAATAGAAAATGTATGTGTGTGGGGAAGCTGCTGAGATAGTGACAGCTGGAGAATGGAAGTGTGGAACAAATGGGTGCCATGCAGTACATTTGATAACTTTAATCTGCTGATACACCCCATGGGATGAGAACTGTAGCAAAGAGGTTGAAGTCACTTCCTACACACTGCTGAAAGGGGATTCAAGCACTTCCTAAAGCTTAAAAATCAGATTTTGAAGGGGAAAGCTTAGTTTTGGAAACAGGGCACTTTGAAGAAGAAGGTAATGGCCAACAATGATGAAATTTTTTAGTGTTTCATTACCAGTTGGAACACCTCATTACCACAAAAAACCTAGTTATGGTGTTGTGCATCATTATTTTAAGGCTATGGCCCCCAAACAACCTGTTTCCTCATGGGTATTTCCACTTTAAATTTGGTATGGGGTGGAAGACAGGCAAGAAAGAAAGAAACTGCAAGTATAAATTTATCAAGACTATGGTATTCAATGTAAGAAACCCTTAACTGATGTTACTTCAACACTGCTCTTGCCATGGCTTCTGATAAAGCATACCTGCAATTGTTTTCCATCTTGCTGTGAGGCAATGTAGTTGATTTGTTGAGATGGTGGGGGTGGAGGTGGAGGCGGAGGTAATCCCTGAGACAAATTTGTGGGAGCAGCTACCTGTATTAGAGGCACTCCGGTAGGGAGATGGATGGGCATTGGAGGGTGGATGTTGAAAGGACTTCGTTGCATATTCATCATGGGAGGATGGACACCCACTGGATACGGAAAGATATTCATAGGTTGGTGCTGTGCATTCACTTGTGGCATTACATTTATTTGTTGCTGCATCATATTTATTGGTAACTGAGAACCATCACTTTGCTGGTTGCCTTGATCTTTGAGGTTTGGATCTATCAAAAGAAGAAACAGAGAACATATGAAGTAGAAAAATCTGTACTTTATAAAGCAAAAGTGGAGCCAGGTGTCTAAACTCTTCAGGAAGTATGAAGTATCAAAAGGCTTCCTATCACCTGAATATTTTACAGACACTGCATTACATTATTATGCAGCTGTCATCACCAGACGTGCCACAGAGCCAAATGCTAGTTTCTGAGTTTAAAAAGTTCAGGTGACTATGGAAACCTGCATTTTGAATTTCTCTTTCCTCTACTTGTTCCCGCAGCACAGCTAATAAATTATATCAGCAATTCCCTCCCAAAGAGCAGGAATTCAACATAACTTATCCAGCTTTTGCAATTGCAGAAGCGTAGACACATGTTATCACATGTGCAATGGTCTGCTCTGTGTTGCCTGATTCACACACACTCATTTCTGGTAACTACAGAAACACTCTGATGGTTTCTTTT
>VZTO01005471.1:48335-65651 GCA_013400615.1 Syrrhaptes paradoxus | reverse complement strand
GGGGCAGGTCCCAGGGGGGGTACAGGGCCCCCAGGGTGGGTACAGGACCCCCAGGGTGGGTGCGGGTCCCAGGGTGGGTGCAGGTCCCAGGGTGGGTGCAGGTCCCAGGGAGGGTACAGGTCCCAGGGAGGGTACAGGACCCCCAGGGTGGGTGCAGATCCCCAGGGTGACCCCAGCCCTGCCCTGAAACCCTGTCCCCTGCCCCAGGGTACTTGTGGGGCTCAGCGGTGCTGGGCACCCCCTTCACCTGCGATTTCGAGGAAGGCGACTGTGGCTGGCAGGACGTGAGCACCTCGGCTTACAGATGGGTGCGGGGTCGGGCCAGCCTGGGCGCGTGGGGCACGGGGCCCCACTCAGACCACACCGTGGGCACCGACCTGGGTAAGTGGGAGCTGGTGAGAGGGCTCTGGGCACCCCCAGCACCGCATCTCGGGGCCATGGGTGCCCTGAAGCCGGGGTGCCGGGACCCCCATCCCTGTGGGGCGCAGGAGATGGAGCAGAACCGTGGAGGGGCAGGAGCGGTGCTGGCCACAGCTCCGGTGCCACCCCGTGGGGCTGCAGCCCCTGCTCTCCTCCCTGCCCTCCCCAGGGTGGTTCATGGTGACCGTGTCCCCCCCGGCAAAGACGACGGCCACGGCCTGGCTCCGGTCACCGGTGATGCAGGAAGCAGCGGCCACGTGCGAGATCAGGGCCTGGTACCACCTCTCGGGAAGCGGTGAGGGCCCCCACGGCGGGCACGGAGGGGTCTTGGGACACCAGGCACAGGGAAGTGACAACGGGGGGCAGTGGGGAGGGACGGGGCCATCTGCCTCCATGGCAGGGACAGAGCCAGCGGCTCCTCGCCATCCCACTCGCCTCTTCCGTGCTCCATAGCAGAGCTGGTGGGACCCAGGGGTCCCGCTCCGGTCCCTGGGGCTGGTGGGGTTCGGTTCATCCCCAGGGGCACCCCAGGATGCCCGGGGCCGAGGGCCACATTTTGGGGCTCCCTGCAGGGCTCAACCAGACGGGGCGGCCGACGCTGCGCCTGGCCATGGCGTACAGGGATGAGGTGGTGGGACTGTGGCAGAGCCCCGAGAGCGGAGGCGAGGGCTGGCACCAGCTGGTCGCCTACCCGGGGCGCGTCGCAGAGCAGTTCCAGGTGAGACAGGGCAGTGTCGGGATCTGGGCACCGACCTGTGAGCTGGGCTGGGGGAGCCGGGCGATGCAGCGTGAGCTGAGGGTGCCCGGGCAGCTCTGGCGGGTGCTCAGCTCCCACCATCCCCATCCTCACGTCGGCAGCTCATCTTCTCCCTGACGCAACCACCCACGTGTGGGGCAGAGGTGGCTCTCGATGACATCGTCTTCGTGAACTGCGGCTTGCAGGGTGAGTCCCGCATCCGCCGGGATGAGATTGGTGAGCTGGTATCTGCGAGGGAATCGGTTTGGGCTTTGCACCCCGGGAGCTCTCCCGCTGCTGTGTCTCGGGGCCACCTTGCCCTGGCCGGGGCGTGGGGTGGGCAGTGAAAGCCTCTCCCTTGAGCAACAGCTGGGAATGCTGTGGGGGGAGCCCAGCGTGTGCTGGGGTCCCTGTGGGGGTGGCCATTTGCTGACAGCGTGTCCCACCACCCCAGAACCCGGGCAGCAGGTCTGTGGGGCAGGGGAGAGCCGCTGCGGCCGGGGCTCCTGCCTGGCACAGCACCGCTTCTGCGACGGCACCGACGACTGCGGCGACAGCTCGGACGAGGACCCAGCACGGTGCGGTGAGCATCGCCGGCCCGCGGAGGGGGTCCTGCCCACCGGCCCCCCAGCTACACGGACAGGGGTCTGCCCTGGTGGGGCCAAGCTGGGCTGTGGGGCTGGCCAGGGTCCCCCCAGCTCTGCCCCACGGCTGTGCAGCCGGAGCGGCAAAATCACCCCCAGGGTTTTGCAGAGCTCAGCCCATCACGGGGACCTCCCTGTCGGGAAGAGGGCTGGCACGGGATCCCTGGTCCCTGGGTCACTCTGCTCTCCCTCCCTCCCCACAGAGTCCTTCCCCATCTGCTCCTTTGAGCAAAATCTCTGCGGCTGGGAGGCGGAGGCTGGGCAGCCAGCATGGGAGAGGAACACAAGCCTGAACCTGGGGACCGCGTACGGCATCCCTGGCCGGGACCACAGCAGTAACAGCCGGGCAGGTACGGGGCTGGGCGCCAGCACCCCAGGGGAGCCCCACCGCAGGGCCCTGGGGCGGACGTGCCCTCCGTCCCCTGGGGTACCACGTGCTTGAGCTCGGCTTAAGGCTGCGCTGGGAAAACAGCATCTTGCACCCACACGTCCAGCCCGGCACCACTCAGCCCCTTCCCGGCGTCTCCCACAGGTTTTTTCCTCCACGTGGGCCCTTCCGCCGCGGGGGCCGGCGGCACGGCACGGCTCAGCAGTCCCACTTTGCAGGCCACCAACTCCTGCTCCGTGAGTCACGGCTGGGACACTGTGCCACAGCCTGCATGGGCACAGCGGTGGCAGGGGACGGTGTCCCCAGCTGTGGGGACCCCCGTGTGGGGCTGGGGCTGTGGGTGGCCCTTTGGCGGGGATGGACAGTGGGTTTTTGGGGTGGTTTGGTGGCATCTCTGGTGCCTGTTGGAAACTCTGAGCTCCTCCAGCCCCAGCTTTGTGAGCATCCCGTGGGGCGGCAGTCACACTGTGGGGTGCAGGGGGCTGCGTGCCCCTGCCCTGGGGCTTCAGGGCTTCTTCACCCCCTCCTCGTCCCCAGCTCGTGCTGTACTGCCACCTCCACGGCTCCGCCACCAGCAGCCTCAGCATCTCCTACGTGACCAACTCCAGCTCCACCAAGCGCCTGGTGAGGGAGAAGACGGGGGACCTGGGCAGCTGCTGGGTCCGGGAGAGAGTGGACTTCAACGTGACAGAGAGCTTCAAGGTGGGCTGGCACCGTGCTGGGGCAAGCTGGTGGCACAGGGCCACCCCAGTACTGGGAACTGGACACCAGAGCTGAGCCTCTTCTGCTGGCATGTGCCACCCTCACACCCTTGTGCCCACACCTCAAAATCCCCTACAGCCCCCCAGCCCAGGGACCGCTGGAAAGGGGGTGGGGTGTCTTCATCCAGCCCGTGTCACCCCACGGCCACACACACAACCTGACCCGCTGGCCCTGGGGGACATGGCTGCGTGCAGGACCCCTCACTGTCACCCCAACCCCCATGGCCCTGCCAGCCCCCCCGTGCACCCCTCCCAGCCACAGTGCCACCCTGCTCCCCGGGAATCCCTTCCTGGGGGACACACATGGCGCTGGGTGCCCCCGTCCCATGGCTCCTCGGTGTGTCCCCCGCTCCCCAGCATCCCCCACCCCTCCAGGTGCTGCCAGACCCCGTGTTGACGCTGCTGCTGCGGCGCTTCCCCGCAGGTGCTGATCGAGGGAGCGGCTGGTGGCACGGGGACCGTGGCCATCGATGACCTGATCCTGTCCCCGGGCTGTGTGTGGGAGCGGGGTGAGCCGGAGGGCGGCTGTCCGCCAGCCCCGCTCGCGCTCCCCAGGTGTCCTGTGCCCGTGGCACCGTCCCTAAAGGACCCGCGGCAGGGTCTGCCTGTCCCTCCACTCGTCATGGTGACAATCCCGGGTGCAGCTCGGCAAGCGCTTGCCCTGCGACCCATAGCCCAAGCTGCCTGGTGTCATTGTCCCTGCGGCTGTGACACTCCATCCCCTATCCCAACAACTCCTGTCCAAGCTGTGTCACACAGGCTGCCATCATTGACCCCTCCATGTCCCCTTGGGCTGGTGGTGGCAGACCAGGCAGGGCAGGGGTGGGCTGGGGGACATGGAGATGGTTGGGGACAGGGACTGCAGCTGGAGGGGTGCCACCACCCCTCTCACTGCCGCTCTCCGTCCCGGGGTGTTTGGCCACCAGAAAGGTCTGTGCCCACGCTGCCCAGCCGGGTGCGTGCCGGCCCCTGCGCGGCCGAGGAGGTGGCCTGTGACAGCGGGGACTGCATCAGCGCCGAGCTGGCCTGTGACTTCGCCGAGACGTGCGCCGATGGCTCCGACGAGAAGCGCTGCGGTGAGAGCGGGTGACATGGGTGACCCGGGCACCCCTGGCTGGCACAGCTGGGGACATGGGTGACCTGGGCACTCCCTGGCTGGCACGGCTGGGGACATGGGTGACCCGGGCATCCCTGGCTGGCACGGCTGGGACATGGGTGACCCGGGCATCCCTGGCTGGCACAACTGGGACATGGGTGACCCGGGCACCCCTGGCTGGCATGGCTGGGACATGGGTGACCCGGGCAGCACGGTGGCCCGGTGGGGCTGAGCCTGGGCTTTTGCAGGAGCGACCACATTCGAGGAAGGGTCTGGGGGCTGGCATGACGTCAGCGTGGGGCAGCTGCGCTGGGGCGTGCAGAGGGTCACCGAGCCCACCAACACGGTCCTTGCAGGTGAGGCTGTTCCCACCGCCCAGGTGACGCGCTTTAGTCCCCAGCACCGCGGGGGCTCCCGGGGTCCAGGGACCCCCTGCTCCTGCCCTTGCCACTGCAGGGTTGTGGGGGTGGTGCTGAGCTGGGTGTGCTGCCAGGGGTGGGGGGCTTCTGCCCCGGCCCCTCAGGGTGTTTCTGTGCCCAGGGGCTGTCCTGGCTCTCCAGACAGGAGAAGGACAAATGCTGGCTCCTGCCAAGGCCCGCACGCCGCTGCTGGGTCCCTCTGGTCCTGCCTGTGCCCTGGAGATGAGCTACAGCATCCACAGTGGCCCCCAAGGTAACCCCCTTCCTGTCCCCAGGGTCCCCTGCCTGCTCCCTGCCTGTCCTCAGGGTCCCCTGCCCACTCCCTGCCTGTCCCCAGGGTCCCCTGCCTGCTCCCTGCCCAGCCCTGTCCCTGGGCAGAGGCCCCCCTCCTGCCTGTCTTTGCTGCCTCCCCAGCCCCGCTCTGACCCATCACTGTCCTGGAGCCAGGGTGTCCCTGTCCCCGTCCCCACGGGCTGGGTGGGTGCCAGGGGCCCGAGGGGCTCCCTGGAGGTGGCCGGGGGCTGCCAGTCCCTGCAGCCTCCCCACCCTCCTGTGCCCAGGGTTCCTTGCTGTCAGCGTCGTGGATCACGCCGTGGGCACCACCCAGCTGGCCTGGCACACGTGGGGACACGGCAGCACGGCCGGGGGACACGTCCATGTCCCACTGGGGGAGAGGAGCCGGCCCTTCCAGGTGCGCCTGGGGCACAGGGGACAGTGCCGGTGGTGCTGGGGGACAGTGCCAATGGTGCTGGGGGACAGTGCCGGTGCTGGGGGACAGTGCCGGTTGTGCTGGGGGACAGTGCCGGTGCTGGGGGACAGTGCCCATGGTGCTGGGGGACAGTGCCAGTGCTTGGGGACAGTGCCGATGGTGCTGGGGGGCAGTGCCGGTGCTGGGGGACAGTGCCAGTGCTGGGGGACAGTGACGGTGGTGCTGGGGGACAGTGGCGGTGCTGGGGACACCCCGGGCTCAGCACCACCACCATGCCACCCCCAGGTCGAGCTGCAGGGGCTGGTGGACGTGCAGGACCAGGGCAGCGCTGCTGTTGACAATGTGACATTCCTGCAGTGCCACCCTGGCGTGGCGCCGCCGGGGGCCACGGGTATGGCCGGGGACGCGTGGGCAGGGAGGGCAGCCATGGGCAGGAGGGGACCCCAGCCCCCCACCTGCGGAGATGGATGGTGGTCCCACAGGGGCTGCCGGGTGACTGTCACCCTGTCCCCAGCCCAGGGACAGGACCACAGCGCAGCAGCTCTGAGGCCAGGGCCCGGCACACATCCTGCCGGTGTGGGGTGACCCCAGGGACGGGGGTGGGGGGAGCAGAGGGAAAGGGATGCTTGGGGGACCCATTTGCTTTTGGGGTGCCTTATCCCCCCTGCCCCACGACGATCACCTCTCTCCGGCCAGAGCTGTCCTGCAACTTCGAGAGGGGGACATGCGGCTGGTACCGGGACCAGTCCAGTGACTTCCAGTGGGTTCACGGCACGGGGCAGGGGCAGGGCTCCGACCACACCACCGGCTCGGGTAAGGGGCTGGCTCCTCTCCTGGGGGCCCAGGCAGCCCAGGGGACCCCACACCTTCCTGTCCCCAGGGCCAGGACGTGCCCGTGCCCTCCAGGCTGCCCCCCGGACCCAGGGTGAGCTCGGCCGGGGCAGCGCAGGGGGGGCTCCTGGCCCCGGGCCCAGGCTGCGGGTGGTGCGGATGCAGCTCGGTGCCCCCACGTCCCCGTCCCCTCCACCCTGTCTGTCCCCAACGCTCAGGATACTTCTTGGCCGTGGATCCCTCTGCGCCGTGGAGCCGCGGGCAGCGGGCACAGCTTGTCACCTACCCCCAGGAGCCCGCCGCCGCCCCGCGCTGCCTCTCCTTCTGGTACCGCCTGGCCGGCCCGCAGATCGGTACGCGGCCCCGCAGCGTCCCCCTGGGCATGCCCGGCCCGGAACAGGGGGTCCCCAGGGGGCTCGGGGGGCTGCCTGGGGCTCCCCGGGACCAGGGGATCCCTGAGGGGCTCAGGGTGGCTGCCCGCCGCTCCCTCTGCCCAGGCACCCTGAACCTCAAGCTGCGGCTGGAGGGAGCCGAGGAGACGGTGCTGTGGACCCGGCGGGGGACCCAGGGCAGCGTCTGGCACCGGGGACAGGCGACGCTGCCCGCCACGGGCCGGCGGCAGTACCGGGTGAGGGCCGGGTCACCCCTGCTGCCGCGGGCCGGCGAGGCGGGGGCCGTCTGACGCTGTGTCTGGGTGGCAGGTGGCCTTCGAGGCCCTGCGGGACGGGTTCCTGGGGGACATGGCGCTGGACGACCTGGCGCTGGCAGCGGGGCCCTGCGGGGCCCAGCGCTCCTGCTCCTTCGAGGCGGATGCCTGTGGGCTGGTGGCCAGCGGGCAGCAATCCTGGCAGCGGCAGAGCAACGGCACCGGCACCACCGCCGGCCCTGCAGCCGACCACACCACCGGCACCGCCGCAGGTACCGGGACCATGGATCCTGGGGCTCTGGGGGGGCCCCGCTGCCTGCCCTGCTGCCCTGCCCACCCTGCCCACCCTGCCCTGCTGCCCTGCCCACCCTGCCCATCCTCCCTGCCCACCCTGCCCTGCCCTGCCCATCCTGCCCTCCCTGCCTGCCCTCCCTCCNCTCCCTGCCCACCCTGCCACCCTGCCCACCCTGCCCAGGACGTGCAGAGGGCACTACGAGGGGTTCCCCAGCCCCCATGGTCCCTTGGAGCCCCCCAGCAGGGCCGGCCGGGGGTCATGGCTTCTGTCCCCCCAGGCCATTACATGGTGGTGAGCACGGGCCGGGGCTCCCTGCCCGCGGGGCGCACGGCTGCCCTCACCTCCCAGCCCTTCCAGCCCTCCGCGCCCGCCCAGTGCCTGGCCTTCTGGTACCAGCTCAGCGCCAGGACCCCAGGTAAGCGCCGCAACCCCCCCGTGAGACCCCCAGGAGCAGCTCCGCAGGGGTGGGGGGATCCCACATATCACAGCCCTGGACCCCCCTCCATGGCGGGTGCCCTGGGCAGGCTCCCTCAGCATCTTCGTGGAGCAGAGCGGGGTGCGGAGGCAGGTGATGGGCGTGAGCACCATGGAGGGGGACGCGTGGCACCGCGGCCATGTCACCGTGCAGCCGGACGGGGACTGGCAGGTGAGACAGGGCGGGATGCCGGGGACCTCATGGCGGGGAGGGGGACAGGCTGGGGGTGACAAAGGGAGCATGGTGGCTGCCAGCCTCAGCGTGCCGCCCTGCCCACCCCTCCCGCAGGCAGTATTTGAGGCAGTGGGAGCTGGGGGGGACCACGGGTACATCGCGCTGGACGATCTGCACGTGTTGGATGGCGCTTGCCCCGAGCCAGGTGAGACCCCCGTTGTGAGGGCATGGCAGGCTGGCTGCGGGGGACGAGGCACCCTATGGGTGCCCACAGTCATGGGGATGGGGACAGCCCGTCCCAGCCATCATGGCTCTGCCAGGGCCACCTGAGCACCCTGCTCCTGCCCTGAGCACAGCCCAAAGCTGGGGGTCCCATAGGGAGGGGGCTGGGGGCCACCTCCCCGGATGCCCCATCTCCCACCGCGCAGGGCAGGGCAGTGGGTGCCTGCAGCATGGGGTGCATCACAGCCCCCCCCTTTCCTCCCAGCGTCCTGTGACTTCGAGCAGGATACATGCGGCTGGAGCAGCCCCTCGGACCACGGCTTTGCCTGGGGCTGGAAGAGCGGGGACCCCCTTGCCAAGTACCCTGGCCCTGAGCAGGATCACACCCGTGGCACGAGGGATGGTAGGAGACCCCCAGCCCTCCTAGGGCACCCTGGCACGGCTGGAGGGATGGAGCTGGGGGTGGATGGTGACACCCATGAATGTCCCCCCCCACACCCAGTGTGTCCCAGGGCACCGAGCTTGACTGCGTCCTTGTCCCCTCCTTGCCCAAAGGAGGCATTTTGTGGGGGGGGGGGGGAACAGGACGTGCAGGGTGGGCTGCAGGACTGGGGGACACCCTGCGCTCTGTCCCTGCCCATCCAGGTCACTACATGCACTTGGACACCAGTGTGCTGGGCCTGGGGGGGACCAGTGCCCGGCTGGAGAGCCAGCCCCTGCCTGCCGCTGCCGACTCCTGCCTGCGGTTCTGGTACCACATGGACATCCCAGAGCACCTCTGTGAGCAGGGCAGGGGGCTGCTGGCCCTGGGGAGGGTGTCATGAGCCCACCATGGGACAGTGGGGCTCGGTCAGGGGCTGCAGAACCCCTCCCCACTCATGGGACCCAGCTCTGGCTGGGTGGGAGGTGGCACATTCCCACAGGGTGCAGGAGGATGGCATGGCCGGGATGGCCGGGGGGTCTCAGGGGTCCGGGCGGCCGCTGATGGGAGGTGACATTGCAGCCTGCGGGGAGCTGCGGGTGATGCTGCGCAGCACGGCCGGGCAGCGCACGGTGTGGAGCGTGGCGGGGTGCCGGAGCCAGGGCTGGCGGGGCGGCGTGGTCCCTGTGCAGAGCCCCAGCGAGTTCCAGGTGAGGGGTGCTGCTCGGGGGGGGGCAGGATGCCCTCGGGGGGGGGNGGGGGGCGCGGGGGGGGGGGGGGGGGTGCCCTCCCCATGCATCATCCCCCACATCCCATCTTCCCCCCACAGATCATCTTTGAGGTCACCACGTGGAGGTGGCCGATGGAGGGGACAGTGGCACTGGACGACATCACGTACAGCACTGGGGGGGGCTGCCATTCCAGCCCCGAGGAGCCGGTGGAAGGTGGGGAGTTGCTTCTGGCTGTGAAAGGCCAACCCGGCGCCGCTCGGGGTGCTGGGGCTGGGGCGAGCTCTCCAGGGTGGTGAGTGGAGCCCGGCAGCATCTCCTCTTCCTGCAGAGAAATCCGTCGGCAGCCTGGCGGCAGAGGTTGTGCTCGGTCTCCTCCTGGCCGTCATCGTCCTGGCGCTGGCGGCTGCCGGCGGCTGGTACTGGCTGAAGCAGCGAGGGCTGGCGAGGGGGACGCCGGCGGAGAGCAACCCTCCCCAGGGCTTTGACAACATCACTTTTCGAGATGTAAGGACGGGGGGAAGGGCTTTCCCGCTTGCCTCCAGCCGTGCCAAAACAGCATTTTCCTAAAAGCTCAGCAAATCGCAGCAGGCCCCCCCGGCACCCGCACGCTGCCAACACACCAGGGAGGTGCAAAGGGCTCTGCCTCTTATCTGGCTGCTGGCAAATGAGTGACCCCGAGCTGCAGGACCTAGAAACGCTGCTGCAGGCAGTTCCTCCAGAAAGAGCTGAGGCTGCGATCCTCCTCCCCAGAGCCCCACAGGGAGAGGGTCATGCAAACATTGCTCATCCTCTTCAAGCCAGCAATTCAAAACCACGAGAGGCAGCTCAAGCTGCAGTTTCCTTCACCAGGTTTGGTGGCATGTAGTCCCCAGCAGAGCCACCGGCCCCAGGACTGACCCCAAAAGAGGCCACGGAGCCCCCCGGGCACTGTGGGGTTTGGTTCATCTGCTGGGGTCACGGTGGGCCAGCATGCAGGTTCTCCCCTCTGCAGCCTGGAAGAAGTCCTTGTCTCTCACTTCTTGTAACTGGTTCCCATTCACCTTTCTTTCCAGGACAAGGTCATTATATCTCCAGTGCCAAAAGAGGGGGACGAGGATTGAAATAATAAGCCAGCAGCAGGAATTGTCTCCTCACGCCTGCGAGGGATGGAGCAGAGCATCCCTCCAGCAAGACCTCACACTCCAGCAGCCACCTCCGGCTCTCAGCATCTGACACCGGGGAGCTGCTGCGGGCGCTCACCCCGGGTGCCAGCCCGGCAGAGGCACCGGCCACTGCCTCCACTACCTCCAAGCGCTCGGGAAAAGCGTTGGTGTCTTTTGTAACATGAACTTGCCGCACCGAGATGCGGTGACATGCCCATGCTTTGACAGGCGCCGTCAGCAGCAGTTTCTTGCGGCAGCCACACTCCTCCGGGCAGGGTCCCAGCCACGGAAGGGGTGAAGGGCGCAGTCCCGGCCCCTCCAGGGCTGGGCAGAGCATGGGGCACAAGCCCCTCCCCACACCCAGCCCCAGAGCTCCCAGGACACCCCGGGAAGGAAGCCCCCTGCTTTTGGAGGGGAGTGGGGAGGTGGCTGGGAGGCAGGGATCAGGGCGGGGGGCACCCCACAGCAGCCTTGACCCCCCTGTATGGGTGCCCACCTCCCGCAGCACTGTCCATGTGCCTCTCAAGGGCTCGCGAGAACCTGTATTTAAATCATTGGGTGAGGTGTTCCTGAGGCGCAGGCTGGGGGCCCAGGACCCCTCTCTTCCTCGCCAGCTTTCAAAACTGAATCAAATCCTATGCAACCCCCAAGCAGCCCATGGCCAAACCTGCCCCCAAGCACAGCAGCGGGCAGACGGTTCAGCCTCTGTGCAGGCGAGCAGCCCCTCAGGGATCCTGTTCTCCTCAAACCCCAGCTCGGCCAGAGGGGATCGGGGCATCCCGCTTTCCCGGTTTGCGAGAACTCGCCTTTCAGCCCTGTCCCACTCCGGTTACACCACGCAGCCACGTGGAGCAGGTCCCTGCAGCCCCACCACGGCGCTGTCCTGGCAGTGCCCTGCAGGAACGAGCCCCCAGCAAAGCCGCGCTTGGGGGAGCCAGGCACGGGCGGAGGTGAGATAACGTGGGCTCTGGCTTCGTGCAATTGCCCGGCTGAGTGTCTCTGCATCCATCCTGCTCGGCAGAACTCCCCAGAGACTCCGCTCACCTCCGCACAAGACAAACCCACAGTATTGATTTCATCTCCGGGCTGCAAGCCAGAGCTGCAGTCCTCAGCGGCAGGGAAAGGAGCAGCGCAGCCAGCCCGGCTGTGACAGCACCGCCCTTACCCTGGATGCTCCAGGTCCTCCCATTCATTACGCTTCCAGAAGGAAGAGGGTGCTGCAGCTCCAGTCGTGCCCAACCACTAAATTTACTCCCAACTGGTAAACACCCAGCAACCGCCCTGTGCAACTGAAGGGTATCAAACTTTTATTATAGATCTCTTCAAAACAGGCTGGAAGGAACAAACAAAAATGTCATTGCGATGCAGTGACTGAGTCATCGTTTCAAATGCAGACACTAATCAACCCCCAACTCTCCCAAATTATCTATATAGAATATATCCCACCCGTCCCCCAAATTGTTCCAATTAAATGAGAACATTTCAGACCACCCGAGTGTCTTAACATTAGCTGCTTCTAAACACCAAGACGCACATGTTTTCTGGCAAATCAGATGCGGTATTTTTGGGGGTTTAGTTCCTCAATTTCTGGAAAGGAGGAGGGAAAAACAAAATCAGGAAAATTGCTTCTTTAAGGTTGCCTTTTTACAGCAGGTACAGATTCGGCAGATTTCCCCCCCTAAAGCAAATCTGAAACCCTCTTGCTCAGCTTGGCAATACGAAGAGCGATTCTGGTGGTTTAGGAGAACCAGCCAGACGAGATCAGTCTGAACAAACTGATTTCGAGGCTTTGTTGTCATTTCCCTTTGGGGCCGGTTTCCAGCGGTTTTCCAATATCCTTCCCACGCAGTTTAAGGCCTGGAATAAGACAAAGGAGACGACCACCATCAGCTGCTATCAGCACTCGGTCATTCACTTAATAAACCTTATTTCCTCAAATTTTTGCTATACAGAAGAGAGCATCCAAAAAAAGAGGCCAGAGGAACCAGAGTCAAGGAGAATCCTACTTTAGTTTCCAGGACAAAGCTCCAATTCTTGCTTTTGCACCAACCATCTTCCTAAAAAATGGTGTCTGAACAGGCCAAGGAGAGTAACATCACCACTACTGGCTGCAAGAGACTTTCCCAAGTATAATCAGGCCTTCACAGGTCTTGGTATCGCACTGATTGTGGGAGTGCACCATACGGGGTGGTCCCCAGGGCATTGCCCCACACATGAAGATGGAGGACAAAAGAGAACAAGAGCTCTGGGCTCTGGTTTCAGTCAGCAGATCCAAGTTTTATCAGAACACAGCTTAATGACACCACGCCCACAATAACCTACAGCCAGCAGCTGTTCCTGATCCGGAAAATGTTAAGTAACATCAACCAAAATATCCTTCCTAGGCACTGAAAACATTGTCACTATTTTTGCGGTCTCTCAACTTACCAATGGCTCTTTCGATCTTGCCCATAACCTGGTTATTGGGGATTGCTCTTCCTGATTCGTAGTCAGCAATAACTTGTGGTTTTTCATTGATTTTCTGAAAAGAGATGAGGTGCCTCAAAATGCTGGCTCCATACACAGCAAACACTCTGCACCAAGCCACCAGTACTTGCACAGATAAGTAACAGCTTCTGATTATGCCAGGATCGGAAGACAAAGTGCTCCTTCCAGGCTTACTCCATCACCATTATCACCTCCCTCCATCTGAGTGTCACAGCAGTGGGGACACCCATCCTGGACCGACTTCTCCTTCCCTCAGCCTCCCAGGAGGAGCAGTAACACTATGTACTGCTGTTCCTTCAGACAGCAGCGAACTTCTGAATGCTGCGTCAGTCTAGATGGTATAAAAAACCTCACATCAGTGCCGAGTTGATGGGAGGAGAAGGAAAAAAAAGCCTCCTACCAGCTCACCAGCTGCAGCAACGCTCCGTCTCCAAGCAGGTGTTCAAGGGCTGCACAGATAAACCCCTGAAATTTCCTAGATAACTAACGTTGCTTGGAGAACACACTTCAGAGACGTTGTGTTCATCGAACTTCCTGCTTATGACACCATCCCACTGCAGCTGCCCACGAGGAGGCAGGAAAAGTGCCCACCTTCACCTCGAGGTGCCCAAACCTGCCTCGGGAGAGCGGGAGCAGAGGCCGGCAAGCCCTGGACAACACTCACTGTGGCCAAGTCCTTCTGCGTCATGCCCTTGCTCTGCCGGCCTTGCTGGATCACTTTGCCCACCTCCAGGGGAACTCTGTCATGGTGCAGCTCTTCTGTTTCTCGGTCGAGCTTGGCCGTGTTCTTTGTAATAAAGTGTTGTTTGTTTTGGCCTGCTGCCCCTATCATTCAAAGCAAGAACAAAAACAAAAAACAAGGACAAACAAAACAAGGCTCAGAGCTGCGCCAAAAAGTATCAAAGGGCTTTTTCTAAGCACTCAGCTGCCCGGGATCCCAGGGAGATTTCAAGGTTTCCACATGCCAACATCAGCACTGATCTCAACCAGATCCTGCCTGCTGCAGGTCAGAGAACACGTTCTCTTAATCCTTTATGCTGATGTCTAAACACAGCCGTGCAGAGCCCTCCCCTTTCTCAACTTCACTCCAGACAGGCAAGATTTGCTGCTGCTTGGGCATTTAATGTTCAAGCTTCACGCAGACACACACATTTGTGCTACAGCATGAGGTGGGGTTAATATTTAAACTTGCTCCTTGTTTGCTCAGGTAGAAGGCAGCATGAATAAGTCTTTTAATCAATTTTCTGATGGCTTTTATAAGTAAACTCTAACTCAGCTCTGCTGAGTGCCCGAGGTTCAAAAACATGCTCTTTTGGCTCATTTTAGGTACTGTACGTAAGTCATAGTTTGAATCCTTTCTCCCACCTCACTCTCGGACATTCAGCCTCTTCATAAAGCTGACTAAACCCGGCTCAAGGATCATCTGCTTATTTATTTCCAATCCTCATCATCTCATCCCTATGGGGACAGAACCTGGGAACTTACACCAGACAGAAACGGAGCATTTTTACAGAGCCCAGCAGCCACTGAAATCCTTCAGCACAGCGTCAGCAACCACAGAAATCAGCTACAAAACCCGGGAGGTGAAGTCCCGTGCCCAGGAAAGCTCCCCAGGAGCTCTGCAGGCCCTGCTCAGCCCTGGGCAAGCACCTCGGGGCCGCTGCCGGGAGCGCTCCCGCCGCCCCCCTTGGCCCAGCGGGGGGGGTGCGGCCTCCAGCCCCCCCTCTCCCCGCCGCCCTCCCCGNGGGATACCCACACTTCTTGGAGGTCTCCACGTCCTCTCCGCGCCGCTGGGCCGCCAAGATCGCCTGGGGAGAGGAAAGGGGCCGAGGTGAGCGCTCCGCCCCCGGGGCCCCCCTCAGCACCGGCCAGGCCCCGCCGCAGGCTCGCCCGCGCCAGGCCCCGCCGCTCCCCGCCGCCCGCTGACCTGCTTGGACTTGGCCTGGGCCGCGCTGGGGCCCTTCTTGCGCAGCACCGTGACCGTGTCCCAGTCGCTCTCCGCCATGGCACCGGCACCGACACCGACCCCGCCCGGGGCCGCGCCCGCCGCCAGGGGGCACAGCCCAGCGCACCCCCCCCGCCCAGGGAGGCGGGGCCAGCGCCGCGCCCGCCGATAGGGCGGCGCACACGCCCTTCAGGAACAGCGGCCTCTCATTAGCGGGGAGAGGTGCGATCGCAGCGGGCGGGGCCTCGGGCTCCTCAATAGAGTTTGGCATAATAGGAGTCCAGGCATGACGCAATCGCTCGTAATAGGCACAGACACCTAGCAATTACCTTGCTTGATACTGATTGGCTAGTGTTCACGCCAGGCTGGAGGCGGGCACGCGCCTCTCCACTCTGAGAGGTTGCTGTAGCTGCCAATAACCCTGTGCCAAGAAGGGATTGGCTTAGTCCACATCTCTCTCCGAGTCGCTGACCAATAGCCGTGCTCGGCTGGCAGAGCTGGGCATGCGCTGTGGTAGTGGTTCGCGGCGAGCGGGGCCCGCGGTGGGTACCTGCAGCGGCTGGGCCGGGTGCCGCCAGCTCACCGCGGCCTCGACGCCGGCATCGGTCCCCGAACGCCCCCGGGAGGCCGCGGCCGGGCAGCGGGAATCCGCCCGGGCAGCAGCCGGCGGGAGAGGGCGGCGTGGGGCCTTCCTGCCCGCGCCGTGCCTCAGCCCGGGCAGGCCTGGGCCTGGGCCCGGGCCGGGGGAGGATTTCCACTCCCTGCGTGTGGAGGTGGCGGGTGTTTACCGGAAGGTCCTTCCTGCCGCCGGAAGAGTCGCGGCGCCGGGCCCGGGGGTTCCCTTCGGGTCTTGGGGTGGGGCAGGAGGAGGCCCGGTTCCCGGCCAGCCGCGGCCCGCGTGGGAGCAGAGCGGGCACAGCGCTTGTACCGCTTGGCAGAAAAATTCACCCGTTTGTGTCCATTTCACAGGAGATCTGCGTGAGGCGGTGGGCGAGGGGAAAGCTCTGCCCTGAAAGGCAGCGGTGTCCCCACGCTGGGGGACTATAAAACCCTCATCTCTGCGTCTGAGTCACCGAAAAGTTCTGCAGTAAAGGCAGGAAAACCCGGACCTCGCTCTCATCATTTCTGAAATGCAGGGCACGGGAGGTGGAATCCTTGGCGGTGTTTTTGCAGCGTAGCGAAACGCAGGGGAAGCGGCTGGGTGCCGGGGCGCAGGTGATCCGGGTGTTGCTCAGAAATGGGGCACATGGAGAGCGTGGGGGTTTCCCCTCCGCGCGGTCAGCCCGTGACTTCTGTCAGCACAATGGGCTCAGCTCCAGCTGCCCAGGAGACTTGGGAGAGAGCAGTTCTGGGCTGTGGGAGCGGAACGTTGATGAGGTGCGTTACTCTGTGTTGCAGGACTCGCTCCTCCAGCCGTGCGGGGCAGCTGGGGTGTTGCAGCAGCAGCTTTATTCAGAGCAGCCCCGGGTGGTTCCCATCCTGCGGCTGGTGCTTCAGGTTGGACGTTGCTGATGGTTTCCTGCCTCTTTGGGAACAGCACGTCCTGCCCTCGGCACCGCTGCCAGGGTCGTGGCTGGTTCAGGAAACGGAGACAGAGTTTTTCTTCCCGGGATTACATCAGCCAGCCAAGAACTTTAGCAATGTGGAGGTTTGCATGGTCACGGCTGTGCCAGGAAAACGGGACGTTGCAGCGGAGTGAGTCAAGCAGTGCCAGCGCAGACATGATGCAGCAGTGCTCACCCTGGGGGGCTGCATTGTCCTGTTCTGGTGCCCACACGTGCACGGGGATGTACCTTGACCCCCACACCCTGGTCCCCACAGAAGTCCCTGTGACCGCACGGGCTCTGCGGGGAGCACTGAGCGGTGTGCAGTCCCCCGCGAGGGCTCGGTGCCTCCCTGGGCTCGCCCACAGGCAGCTCAGCCCGCGGTGCTCTACCTGCCCTGACCTCCCTCTTCCAGCCACTCCGCTCCTGCGCTGTCCTCGCAGCCGGGATAACCGGGAGAGACGCTGTCGCCACCCCTTCGCGGGTAGCACCGAACTGTCCGCTCCTGGTTCTGACCCGGGAGGATTTCCCCGGCGTCGGGTGAATTCCCCGCGTGGTGAGAGCGAGACCTTCCCTGCCCCGCCAGTACAGCAGATGGTGAAGCCCCCACGGCGCCTCGTTGAGCTCTGGGGGGGCTCCAGCGGCCCCTGGCGTGTGAGCCAAGCTGGGGGGACACGTGGGCTGGGGACCCTGAGAAAAAAAACCTGCCACAGTGACCTTTCGCTGAGCAAGTTCCCCCGCGAAAAGCACCTCGCGCTGACCTCACTGTCGCGTGGTGAGCGGCTCTGTTTCACCCAACGTCATTTTTTTTTTTTATTAAACCGAAACGTGCCTGACACCGCCCCTCCGTCCTGTCCCGGCACTGCCGGCCTCCGCTGTCCCCCGAGCGGCACGGTGGGCGCGGGCAGCCATGGCGCTCTGTGCGCAGGTAAGCGGCACCCGGCGCGGCCCAGAGTGCCCAAAGGCGTCTCAAAGGATCCTCGGGGGGCTGGGGGCACCTTCCTGAGGGTCTGGGGGCTTCCACACGGCCCAGCTCCGGTGGGTGGGGGGGGTCACAGCCGGAGGGTGGCTGTCCCCACAGGGTGTGACCCTGGGGCGGGGGATCAGGGTGCCCCCGGGCCCAGCACTGGTGTCCCTCTGGGTCCCCCACTAACAGGCGCGGGGGTGGATGAGGGGGTCCGGGGGCTGGGCCTGTTCGCAGGGGGGGTGACCTGAGGCAGGGATGTGGAG
>VZTO01005471.1:13779-37632 GCA_013400615.1 Syrrhaptes paradoxus | reverse complement strand
TGTTGCATCCTCCAGGGACCAGCTGCTAGTGAAACCCGCTTTTTCCCTGTTTGTGCCTGCGCTTTTCTGCACGGCTGCGTTGCAGCGTGCTGCCCTTGCTGTCGCAGAGCTGCTGGGAGGGGAACGGCCCGTTGCAGCCGGTTGTGCTTGGGCTGTAATGGGACGATGCCTGGAGAGAAACCTCCACTGCAGACGCTGTAGACGGCTTCTCTGCTTTCCTGATGCTGAGGTAGGAGAGTTACGGCGTGCGCACAGGCGTCCCCATTTGCCGGCAAGGGGAGGAGGGCTCTGCAGCTCCGGTACAGCCCGTTGGGGAGGACTGAGCGGCCGCAGAGGTGACTCCAGCACCCGCGCCCCGAGGGAGGGCTCGCAGGCTGCCTCGCTCCTTCCGAAGGCAGCGGTGGTGTCGGGTTTTCCCATCTCCCGGACAGACTACCAGAGAATGGCCCCTTCTGCTGGGGGTGTGTGATGCACAGGCTGCTGCTGGGTTCTCGCAGTTTATTTTTAGGGAGTGAAATCGATGTGCGGATGAATCGGCAGATTTGGTTTTAGTTGCGGTGTTGCTGTGCAGGCTGGTCGCTGCCCAGTTTGATTTTCCTGTTGGTGGATGCTGCAGGCTGGTCTGTGCCTCAGTTTACTGCTGGTGGGTGAGAAATCAGCGTGAGGTAACCAGAGAGCAGCCTCAGGGTCTGAGCCAGACTGTTGGCTTCTTGAATTCTTCCCTTGCCGTCGCCTCTCTCCAGCCCCGGTTTGGTTTGGTTTCCACGACAGGTTCACCTTGGCAGAGCGACCCCAGCCTGGTTCACAGCAGTGCCCTTCCAAAGCTGCCCAAAACGCTGCTGGCGGATGCCTGGGTGTCAGAGATGCTCACCCCTGCTGCAGAAGCTCGCAGATGTGGGTGTGGGAAAGGTGCAGACGGGAGGATTGCCCCGTTCCTGGCGAGCAGAGCGTGGCCGGTCAGGCTCAAGTGCCAGCCCGTGCTCTCGGCTCCTGCGTGGGGTGGGTTCTCCCGGCGGCGATACCGTCCCTCTCTGTTCAGACACCCGCGTGGCGCGGGAAGGAACAGGGGATTCCAGAAGAGCCTGAAACTGTTTATACGAAGATGTTTGGATACGTGGTGGTTAAAGCTAAGGCTTCTGGGCGTCTTGATTTACATACGAACCAGCTGCACTTTCAGCTGAGCTGCGTGGGGCTGGTTTCCCCTCTCCTGCTGCCAGCTCCGCAGGGCAGCCTGCGCCTGGGGCGTTGCATCGCGGGGTAGCGTGGAGTGGGATGGCAGAGAAATGCTGGGGGTGGGGAGCGCAGAGGGGGCGGTAGTTTCAAGCCTGGCGCGTGGGCATGGGCGGGCAGAAGTTGTAGATATTCCCTTTTTGGATAGTTGCCTCTGCGGTGGAGTTCCCGTCCTTCAGCCAGACCGTCTGTTCTTGTGCCAGCGTTTCACGGGGCGTGGGGAAGATGCTATCGGGTGTTTCTAGAACATGGGAGCAGTGGGTGGGTAGAAGAAAGGATTCAGCGGGTGGGCGCTCTGCCTCCTCTGTCCCCTCGCAGGCAGCGGTGCCGCTGCCCAGCCACCCACCCGGGCTGCGGGTCACTTCCAGGGACAGCGCAGCGAGGCTTTGGCTCTGGTTACTCATCTCGGGTACAGAAAGGAGAGAGTAACTAAGAAGCCAGAGCTGAGCCGCTAATGGGTTTCACTTTCCAGTTTCTGATGTGGTCACAGTATTTAGGTTTCTGCGTGTCCATCCCCCCTCCCTGATAGTAACTCGTTTTAATGAAGAATAAATGTGACCAGGTTTTCAAAGCATCTGGTTTCAGATGACTATTTAATAAATGCTTCTGGTTTTTTTTTTTCCTGGTACTACCATGGCACGATCCTCAGTGCACTTGTATTTTCATCTGAATTTTGAACTGTGTGTTGATGGCATTTACAGTACCTCAGTTCAACTGCTGGGTGTGTAAAGCGAAGGTTTAGGGAGTGGGGAAGGGGCACAGAAGGCAGAGGCACGTTCCAGCGTTCTCAATATAGCTGGTGTTGCTGGCCCGGGCATCTGCTGAGGACAGGGCCACGTGGCCCTGATCGTTTTACTGTGACCAGCTCTGGGGCCCCAGTGTAAGAAGGACACGGAGCTGCTGGAGCGGGGCCAGAGGAGCCCCGGAGATGGTCCGAGGCTGGAGCAGCTCCCGTGCGAGGACAGGCTGAGAGAGTTGGGGGTGTGCAGCCTGGAGAAGAGAAGGCTCCGGGGAGACCTTCCAGCAGCTTCCAGTGCTGAAAGGGGGCTACAGGAGAGATGGGGGGGCTCTGGATNCCATGCTTTGTTCATCTTCTGGGGCTGCCAAACTCTGTGTGCTCTTGCTGCAGGGGTGCATGCATGGGTGCAAGGGCTACTAAATGAAACAGTTTTAAAATATTTATCTTTCTGGTTGAAAAATGGCCTTCTGATTTGAATGTGAAGAGACTGTCGGACAGCTCAGCCCTGGGTGTGATGAGTAGGCTAAGGGTTCATACTTCAGCTGACTGATAACCACTGCAGTGGAAAAATTATACAAATTATCTTGCTGAGATAGTGGCTTACTTCATTCAACCTGCCCGAACATGTATTTTCCTGGCAGAGCCAGAAATAGAGCTTCCTGTTGATTATCTTGTCCATCAAAGCAGTAATTTGACTTTTTAAAATATTATAGCAGCTTTTAAATGGAGGCTGAGGCAACATAGGGACCCAAAATTCTGACAGCCTGGAGATCACAGGAATCAGTCAGCATGCGGAGTTACCAGCGTGACCGAGATGTGAGTGTGGGTTGGTAGAACTCTTCTGTAATAACCTATGAACTACCCCTGGTGAATTGTACTCATCAAATAACCTCACTGGAGCTTTTATTTCGAGGTATTTTATATTATCCTGTTGATTCTCTTACAGGCTCATGACGAAGTCTGCCCCGAGTTTCCGCTGACGTGCGAAGGCTGTGGGAAGAAGATCCCAAGGGAGAAGGTATCTGTCCGACCACCGGTCACCCCTGTGCCGCGGGGGCGTTTGGGACCCTGATGGGCGGAAAACTGGGGCTGTTAGAAAGTGGAGCGGGGAAAACGATTAAGTGGCAGCTGTTAGTACGGATGTGACCCGTCCTCGTGGCTCACACATCGGTAGGGTGTGGTGGACGTGGCTCAGCAGCACGCGTAGCTTCGGGTTCGTGCTGCAGCCGCCACCTCCCGTGAGTGGGTGCAGAGCCTCCACGGGAAAAGCACGCTCCTGGCTTTGACGGGTACTAAAGTTCTGTGTGAAGCACCGATGTCAGCCACCGCTGCAGTTAGGGAAAGGGAGCCCATCCTTAGCTAAACCAATTTATTTCTAATTAACCATGTAGTGGAATCCATGTCTATAAGGCCTCCGTGCTGCTGGCTCCTGGGGCAAGGCTCGAAAGTCTGAAAATGAAACTTTTGGGAAACATCTTCAAAAAGTTTGTTCATCTGAAACCGTCCTGCCTGCTGCGGGCAAATATTTTTAGTAGCGCTGTTGTGAAGGGCGTTGTAGCGCAGGGCAGGGGGGACAGCAGTGCCAAAATGATGAGCAAAGAGTTCTTCCAAATGGGCAGCCCAGTGAAGGACTCTGTGCCGGGGTCCTGGGTTACAGATCTGCTGAAGCTGGAGCCCAGCAGAGACCAGGCTTGGAGGATTCCCACGGGTGATCTATCCTTCGTTGAGATGTTAACTCCCTCTTTTATCTCTCTCCAAACTTCTGTTGCTGAGCTGCAGCCGTTGTAACTCTGAGGAACCTGACTCATGAAGCAGGCCAGATGGATCTAGGAGCTTTTAAGAAAGTGGTTTAAAAACAGTTTCAGTGGACAAGTGTTGCAGCAGGTGTAGGTGTTAAATGGGGAATGTGGCTGTTGTTCAGAACAGATCCCTGCTGTGAGCGGTGTATCGCGATGCGCCAGTGCCTCTCAGCAGTAATCGTACACTGGGGGGAACCCAACCGAGCCGTCTTGGTGGCTGGGGGTTAGTGGCGTTTCTCTGTCGAAATGTCCAGCCTTGGCCTTGGTTCTTCACGGCAGCTGCTGGCCGAGGTGTGGTGTCGCTGGGCACCCCGGCGAGGGGGTGCTGGACCCCCAAAGCATCTGCCCTGGCACCGGTGGGTCCGCAGTCATTGCTGTAAATACTTGGGCAGCACCGCAGGAAAGCTTTTTGTTCTCAATTTTGTAATGCTTAGCTGGAAGTAAAAATACCAGCTTGTGGCGCGTCCCGACCGGGGTTACGTGAAGTGCAGCCGGAATTAAACGTCTCCCTGTTCCGTAGGGCTGAGGCCGCCCCTTCCTCCACCCTGAGGAAAGCTTTGCTCAGCACCTGTAACCGGTGCTGGCGGCTTTTTCTTTCGTGCATGTGCCGGTGAGAAGCGAGCCCTCCCAGCTGTCAGCAGAAAGAGGAATCAAACTGCCTCCCACGTGCTGCGTTTGTATTGCAGTGACGGTCCCAGCGGTGGCTTGGGTGTTCTTGAGATCGTCTTCCGTTTCCTAGACCTCAGCAAGATGGGGCCACATCACACCTAACCTTGCCTGCCTTCCTTTCTAGTTTCGGGACCACGTGAAGAGCTGTGGCAGATCTAAGGTGCCGTGCAGATTTGAGGTGGTCGGATGTGCCGAGGTGGTAAGGGCTCGTCCACTGATGTTTGTCTCGGGACTTGTTTTCGGTGCCAGGGTCAGAGTTAACCTGCAAGCTGCGGGTGCCCAAACCGTGAGAGATGTTCGCGCACAGCAAAGTGGTGTTTCAAACCCTTTGCAAATGGAGCTTAACACCATCTGCTGCCCAGAGTGTGGGTATCCAGAGAGTGAACATGATGCACAAAGAAACCTCCTTCCTGAGGGACACCCCGAGCGTGTTGAGGCTCTGGGGGTGATGCTGCTTTCAGCCGTAAGCGCAGAACTGGGTGTCTGGTGTCTTGCTCTCCAGCTAGAGCTTGGGCCAGGCCGTATTTTTCCGTGCGATTTAGTTTTCCCAGCTCCTACGGGTGATGTTGGTATAAACCCCTCCTCGGGGGGATGACGTGCGGCCGTGTCCTTTGTTGCCGTTACACACATGGGACAGAGCCCTTTCGGGGGAGTCGTGGAGGCGGGCAGCGTGGAACAGCTGGGAAAAGGTTAAACATCCGTCACTGTGTGCGATGGCAGCGTTTCTGAAACAAAACAAACCCACCCCCACCCACAAACCAGATTTTTAACTGTCTTCCTTTGGTTTTTTCCCCTTTATAATTTAAAGCTAACATAGTGACCTCGAGAGGAGGAATTTGTTGTGGGGATGATGACAGCGTGGATGGAGCCTGCTGAACGGGGGATGTATTTCTTTTCATGTAGGTGGAAAATGAAAAGCTCCCAGAACACGAAAGCAAGTGTTTGGCAGAGCATCTCTACATGCTGCTGAGTTTTGTGCTCAGCCTCAAGGCTGGGTCTGGAGACCTGAAGCCCCTTCCTGCCCTTCCCTCCTCACAAAACAACTCCCCGCTGCTGGCGGCCAACTCTCTGTGCTCAGAGCCGGAGGTCTCCAGGTCCCTGGAGCTTTTGGGAAGGTGTGAGGCCCTTGAGAGGAAGACGGTGACCTTTGAGAACATTGTCTGCGTGCTCAATCGGGAGGTGGAAAGAGTGTCTCTGACAGCTGAAGCCTACAGTCGGCAGCATCGCCTGGACCAGGAGAAAATCGAAACGCTGAGTAACAAGGTGTGTAACCCCTGGCTCGGGCTTTCCAGCGCTCTGAGCAGAGACTTTTTTTTTTTTCCGTTTCCTTTCCATGTTCCTAGCTAGCAGAGCTTCACTGCCTGGCCCTGAATCTCCACAAACCTGAAGGCAGAACTAAAATATCATTTGTGCCTCTGCCCAACCCTCAAAAGCTCCCTGGAAAAGATGGGAGTTAAACTGTCACGGGGAAAGCGTTTAGATCTGTGAGTGACCCCGGGATGGTGTTCCTGGGCAGAGTTTCCAGCAGGAGACGGAGCACCCGGCGTTGCCTGGGATCACTCTGCATCCCTGGGGCTGCTCATCTTCCAGACCTGTCAAAACTGGCGTGACCCTGCGCTAGCTCGTGGCGATTAACCCTGTGGAGACCTTGTTGGCTGGCTGCAGGGTCTCCTTTTTCTCAGCCTGATGCTGAGGTTTTGGTTTTTTCCCCCCATCCTCCCTCCTTGTGCTCTAACCTAAGGGAGCTGCTCCTTGGGAGGGTTTTTCCATTCACCGTGGGGAAGTTCTGAGCTGTATCGACAGATCTTCTCTAGAGTGACAGGGTTCAAGGGAAGCGCCGGTGAATCGGCTTGCGATGCTAAATTTCTCCCTCCCGTGCCCCCTGTCAGTTCTGGAGCACGCCTGTCGCTGAGGAGTCGTCCTGGCAGGGACGCTGGTGGCTCTGGGGGGTCTCGCAGCCGTACGCGGTTCTAACCCGGCGTGTCCCCCTGAGCAGGTGCGGCAGCTGGAGCGGAGCATCGGGCTGAAAGATCTGGCGATGGCCGAGATGGAGGAAAAGATCCGCAACATGGAAGCTTCCACCTACGACGGTGTGTTCATCTGGAAGATCACAGACTTTGCCAGGAAGCGCCAGGAGGCGATAACAGGCCGCTCTCCTGCCATCTTCTCTCCAGGTTATTGCACACAAATCCGCAGAATTGCAGTTTTTGCATCTCGGCTGGGTGTGGGGTTTGTAGCAGTGTCCTTAGCAGGGGAGATGCTGGCTGTTGGCAGGTACTGCTGCTCTGTCCCCCTTTCCCTGGGGAGCCTGGAACATTGATTTTTTTTAGCAGTGGGCTGGATGAAACTGCTCTGCTGAAAGAGGTGCTTTTTCGATTGCAGAAGACCTTTTCAATTTCTTGAAATGGTGACTGCAACCCTCTGAGCTCTGGAATAGCCCTGCATAACCCTTTAGATAGAATTAAAACACTCAGAGACCATAAAACCAGCAATAAAATGCTAAAGGAAGGGAGGAAATATATATTAGAGCCCCAGGAATGCATTTTAGTGCCTAAACCATGATGATGCAAGAGACAATGTCTAAATATAAGCCCAAACCGTGTCTAGGGAAGTGCTTGAGTATCTGTTAGAGGAAGGGGCTCTCCTCGCAGAACTGCCCCAGCCCAGCACTCTTCTTCCTGTTCTTAAAACAGAAAATCTCAGCCGGTGAGCAGTGGGGTATGGTCTGGTGTGTTCGCTGACAAAAGCGTTTCCCAGGTTTGCAGCTGTGAGATGAAACCATCTCTTTGCAGAGTTTCGTTGCTCGGTGGGGAGCTCCCCTCGCAGCGGGATGGTTGCAGAGGTGAGTTTGTGTTGCCTGAGCAGGAATCGCGTGGATGGCAGCGTGCTGGAGAGCTTTCTCAGAATGCCCAGAGCTGCCTGCAGACCTCCAGCGTGTCCCTTGCGCTGCCTCCTGCTGTGAAAAGCAGCCTGTGGCTGGGCCGCGAGAGGAAAGCGATGGGATTTTTAAAACTATTTAAAAATCTGTTTTCTGGATGAAGGCTGTTCAGAGTCCTTTTTCTCTTGAAAAACTGAAAGAAAAAAGGATTCTTCTTGAGGGGAACTCAGCTGGGACTGAAACTGTGTGCGTGCAATTCGTGTTTCCTTTTAAAAGTCAGCAGCAGCAGTGGAAAGCCCCTGCTCGGGGTCCCCTTCGGGAAGGGCAGCACTTCCTTCTCCCAGAGCCCACAAACCTGCTTCAAATGTTTGGCTTAGAGAGAGGACCCGAGATGGTGCATCCTGCCCCCTCCTGCCCGGTGCTGGAGAGCTGCTTGGCCCGAGCGGCTGCGGCGTGGAGGGAGGTGCTGCTGGAGCCCACGCACATCCCGGGTCACCGTGCCCGGCGCGGGGGCTCGGATCTCACCCGGGGTCCTCGCAGCGGGGTGGGGTTCGTTTTTCTAGGTTGGAGAATCGACTCAGCTGGTGGAGGGGTGTATCAGAGGCAGCCCCAGGGAGGGAAAGGAGCGGAACCGCTCCAAGCGCGAGGCGGCGTCTGTCGGGACGCATGTTGGCCGTGCTCTGGATGCTGGGTTCCTCCCGGAGCTGCAGCTCGTGGTGGCTGGTGCCTCTCCCCCGTCCTGGGCCGGCAGCAAGGGCTGGGCTCGGGGCTTTCATCACCTGTTCCATCAAAGGAAAAAATTACTTTGCAGGCCACCGGGCTGTGTTTGGTGTTGCAGGTTGGTCTCTGCAATCTGCTAATGAAAATCTTGGGTTGGAAGGTGGGGGCTGCCTCTGCCCCGCGCCAGGACTGCTCCGGGAAGAGGCAGGGATTTTTTATTTTGTTATCTTGTGAGTGCAACGTCCGAGGTCTTTGTTTCCTGCAGTCGTTGATTGTGTCGCTAAGGTGAGAGATCCTCCTTCCTGATGCGGCTTTAGCTGGGAGAGTTAGGCTGAGAAACAAAGGTCTTTGTGGAGGTGGGGTTTGTGTTGCAGAAAGCAAACAGCCTGAGCAGTGTCTCTGGGATGGAGACAGCCGGGAGGAGAGGGGTCGATGTTGCAAATGGGATGAAAAAGGGAAATTAGCGTTATTGTGGTTTTGTATTTAAACGTAAAGGCGAGCAAATACCAAATGAGAATTAAAACAAAGAGAAGGAAGTAGAGTTACCGGTCGCTCGAGCTGTGAGGACACAGCGGCTGTTGCAGGATTTTGCAAAGGGCAAAATGGTGAGAGCTCAAAAAGGCAAATCTGCCAGGAAAGGTTCATCGGGGGTGTGAGGGGGGACAAGCAAGGCTGCTGCTGGAAAGCCACCTACTGCTGGAAAGCCACCTACTGCTGGCCTTCGGATAGCGGGAGGCGGCTTGCTGGGCTCTTGCTGTGTTTCTGATGCTCTGCACCTTTGCTGGGCAGGGGGAAGCCGGGTGCTGGCTCCGAGCTGGCGGCGAGGTGCAGGAGGTGTTCAGCACTCGAGCTGCCCAGAGCCTTTTCCTGGGTGCTCCCACTGCTCCAGGGCCATCCTGCCTCCCCTTCCCGCCTGGTTTTACATTCCCAGGGTTTCAGGAGGAGCCCCGGGTGAGGACGTGCTGCTGGGATGTGCAGAGGGTGGCTCTGCCCTGGGAGCAGGTGGAGAGGAGGGACTGGAGGAGACACTGGGGATGCCAGGAGGGACAGAGCCCTGATCTCTTGCGCAGCGCCTGGTGTCTGTGCTATTGCTGCTCTGCCTGGTCTCTGGTCTCCTGCCCTGTGCCCAGAGGGTGCAGAGCCTCGCGGGCGGAGGGACGGAGCCCTGGGCTGTCAGAGGGCGGGTTGTGGCCAGTCCCCTTCCGAGGCCTGGAGCAGGTCTGGTGTCACAACAGTGGCATTCCCAGAATTGCTGGAGATGGAGAGAGCCCAAGGTCCCGGAGCCTGCACCCAGCTGTGCCCGCGCTGCGCCCTGGGGCTGGGGTCCTGCTGGAGGGCTGGGGCTCACTGCGGGGGGTGCTGAGGGTGGCCCGCCCCAGCCGGGTGGTTTTGGGGTGGTTTTGTTCCTGCTCGTCAGTGTCATTGACATGAGCTGCAGCTCCGTGAGCACTCACCTGCGGCTGGGCTGGGTCTGGGGGTGCGGTGGGACGCGCCCAGCTCAGCCCGAGTGTTGGGCTCTGCCCAGCCCAGCTCCAGGCCAGTCTGAGATGGCATCTGACTGCTGTTTGTCTCTGGTGGCTCCCAGATCACCTCTGTGATATATGTATTTTAAGACTCAGAGCTGGTTTCTTCCAGGATCCAAGCGTGAGAGTCCTCAGAGCTCAGGAACCTGTTGGTGCCAGGCTCAGCTGGGTTTGCACTCACCGTGCCTGTTCTCTAACCCTGACAGCTTTCTACACGAGCAAGTACGGCTACAAGATGTGTCTGCGCGTTTACCTGAACGGGGACGGCACCGGGCGCGGGACCCACCTCTCCCTCTTCTTCGTGGTGATGAAAGGACCCAACGACGCGCTTCTGCGGTGGCCCTTCAACCAGAAGGTGGGTTTGGGACAAAGCCCCCCGTGCCCAGCACGTTTTGCACCCGCTGGAGCCTCTAGGTGCCATCTCCTGGGCTGCTCAGCCAGCAGAAGGAGAAGGAAGGGCTCTGATGTCGCTGCCCTGGGGGTTCCCTGGCACCCAGCGGGCTGCAGGGCTGGGGCAGGACACAGCTGGGCTGCAGCAGGAGAGCAGCGGCGTGTTCGGAGCCTCTGTGTGAATGCGGGGCGAGGGAAGCTTGTGCTGGTGCTCAGGGTGCAGCTGATGCTCGCTCAGCGTCAGCAGCTCGGATTGCAGGTCCGAGACGTTGCAGGTTTGTGAAACCCTTCAAGGCCGAGCGGGCAAAATACTGACAGAGAGGGGCTGTGTTCCTTCGCAGGGGACAGCACCTCTGCGACTTGTTGAAATATCTGCGTGGGGTATTGGTGTTGGGAGTGATTGCCACGCCAGCCTGCTGTAGGGTTTCAGGGTCACTGACAGCCCCGTGCCGCCACCCAGAAGTTTCCGGTGACAGGGCAGGATGTGGGAAGGGTTCTGCAGACTGTCACCGAGATGCCATTCTCCACTGACCCTACCTGCAGGCATTTCCCATTTTTTAGGCCCGTGCTGTGGCTGCAGTTGTGTGGGTTCTTGCACATTTCATGGGCTTCAAGCAAGGTCACCGGGCTGGGTTTCCATGTGCTTTTTATTCAGCCGCTGATGTTATCCCCCAGGTAACCCTGATGCTCCTGGATCAGAACAACCGGGAGCACATCATCGATGCCTTCCGACCCGACGTGACATCCTCCTCCTTCCAGCGCCCCGTCACGGAGATGAACATTGCCAGCGGCTGCCCGCTGTTCTGCCCTGTCTCGGTGATGGAAGCCAAGAACTCCTACGTGCGTGATGATGCCATCTTTATTAAAGCCATCGTTGACCTCACCGGCCTCTAACCCTCTCCCCTGCGGGAGCAGTGAACGCAGAGCCGGCCCCGCGCGGGGCGTCCCCCTCTGGTGCTGCGCTGCAGGCGGGGCTCGGGGCGAGGAGGGGGCCAACAGCAGAAGTGGAAAAGCCCTCCCCAAAAAGGGACCTTCGCTCGGAGTGGAAACGAGGTGTCAGATGGGAGCCCTCCTCCCTGGTGTCAGAGACCTTCCCTCGGAAGAGGCGTGGGTGGACGTTCAGTCTGGGGGTACGAGAAGATCTGCAGGGACTTGGGGTGTCTGAACTGCTGCTGTCTGGGCTCCCAGTGGAAACCAGTGCAGCTTTTGCTCTACCAGTTTAGTGCACGTCCTCGGTGCTCTGCAGTAAAACACGGGTTTGGCTGCCCGAGCACCACCTCGCGTGGATGTTTGGCTCAGCCCTTCAGGATTTTCTTCAGAGATTTCCGTGTCCCTGGCAGTTTTGTGTGCTGCAGGGGTGCCCTGGCTCTGCGCCGCCAGCTGCTCCGTGCCGTGGCGGAGGGAAGGGCAGGTGGCAGACTCGGTGCAAGCCGGGCGAGAGGTGCGGCTGGTTGCTGCTGTTCTGGTGCCATCGATGTGTTCAGAGGGGTGCTGAGCCGAGCTGCGTGGCTGCTGGCGGGTGGGAGCACAGCCGGGGCCGGCAGTGCCTGCTGCCTGCAAGGGGGCCTGGGGCAGCACCTGGGATGCCCGTGGTGACGGCGAGGTGAATGTCCCCTGGAGCCTGCCCGTCCTGGCCCAGGAGCGGAGGGGACGCAGGCTTGGTGCAGAACTTCAGCCCCTGAACCCTGGGAGCCCCGGGCGAGATTTCTGCCAGACCCCACCCGCCTCTGCTGCCCGTGCTGGAGCAGTGGTCGGCAGGGCAGCGGCGATGCTGGAAGCTGCCTTTGCTCACTCACAGATGCTCCTGAACTGGATTTCATCCCGGCTGAGGGCAGCTGCAGGTGCACCAGCCTTCCCTGGGCCATCTCCAGCCGCCCAGCTCGTCTCACTGCAGCTCCGCTGCTGCCTGTGCCCACGCTGCCGCCGTCCACGGGCGCTCTTTCCTCTGCGGCACGGACACCACGTCTCTTGTCCCCCTCTGTGGCGTGCGGCTGCCCCAGGAGCAGCGTTTCCCCGTCCTTCCCTTGGCTCTGGGAGCAGCGTGCCTGCGGTCCCTGGTCATCGCACATGGGGACACTCGCTCTGCTCAGCCCCTCGCTCAGCCTGCAGACACCTGGGTGCTACCTGGGGGGCTGGAGGGGTCCCTGAGTGCCGCTTGCTGTCCCCTCTCTGTCCCAGGCTGCTGGCCCCGCTCCCTTCAGCACCTGCGGGAAGGTCTCTGTCCGTGGAGCAGCTGCCCAGTCCCTCAGCGTGGCCGCTGGTCCCTCGGTGTGGTTTTACTGGGGCCAGGAGCGGCTCGGGGCAGGCGGGGGGGCCAGGCTTCCCTCTGCTGTGTCCGCGTCCGAACGTGCCAGGAGCGGTTTTGTTGGTGGTGGGAGCTGGTGGGGACCCCCCCTTGCAGCGACAGGCCAGGGCTGTGGCCAGCTCCCGCGCGGCTCCGCTGGGATCTCCCTCCCCCGGGAGCGATGGCTGCCTGCAGGTCCCGCGGCCACGAGGCTGCGGCACAGGAAGGCCCGAAGCCCCTCTGCTGGCAGCTCCTGCCGGCCCCCAGCCCCCTTGGCCTGGGCTCTGCTTCACCCCTGCGCCCACAGGGGACGGGGGTGTCCCCGCTGGGGCTGGGGGAGCAGGGTGTGCCTGATGTCCTTCTCCTGGGTAGGGGGTCCCTGAGCTGGACCCTGACCCACGCTGAAGCTCCTGCGCTGGCCAGGGGTTCTCAGCCGGGGACAGGTTCTGGGGTGACCTTTTGTCGTCCCCATCGCTGCTGCTGCGGCCGGAGCAGGGGTTGGAGGCTCTCCCAGCGTGGCTCCAGGGGTGCCGGGGGTCCGAGCAGGCAGCGTGGGCTGGGCCCCCCCTGGGCCAGCGGCTGGGACGGTGGGGTGCCGGGGCTGGGGTACAGGCGGGGCCCTGCCCGTGTTGTCCCCAGGACAGACGGTCAGTGGGTGCGATGTCCACTGGGAGCCCCCCCAGAGAGCAGAGAGGGGTGGGCAGCTGCCTGCACCCAGCCCGTGCCCCCGGCCCTCAGCTCTCCTGGGCAGGGGGAGAGGGGCGGCAGGACCCCTCCTTGTGCAAACCCCGCTCCAGCCTGGCCCGAGGGATGGATCAAGGTCCGTGTTGCCGCTCTCACCCTTGTGCCTTAGGAGTGAAAAACAAGCCCCCTCCCCTCGCAAAGCCCCCAGCCCTGCTCCAGCCCCCACCAGCAGCTCTCCAGGCCAGGCAGAGGTGGGGAAGGGCCTGGAAAGGGGGAGGGAAACCAGCTCTGCCCAGTTAGCAACTGGGAATGCCGTGTGTGAAACGGGGAGGGCACCTCAGGCTGCAATGAGGGGGGGTGTCGGTGGGGTGCTGGACACCCCCTGAGGGCAGCAGGGCCGGGCAGGGCAGGGGGACGCCGGCAGAGACCCTGGCTTGGCTGGGGGGGGGGTCTGGGCTGCTGTCGGTGGGTGGGTGGGTGCTGGGCTTCCTGCCCCAGTGGGTGCCCGGGGGGACGCTGGGTGCTGGGGGCAGAGATCAGGGTGACCCCTTCCCAGGGACGCGGGGCTGCGCTGCTGTGGGACGGAGCAGGGCAGAGGCACAGCCCAGCTCTGCCACCCCCCCGGGACAGGCAGCTGCCACGGCTGGATTTCTGTGGTGGTGTGCGGTGTGTGTTTCTGTGTTTGGTTGTTTTTCATTTTTCCCTTTTGACGACAACTCTCAGAGAACACCCATCAGCCAGGCACTGTGAATGAAGGTGGTTTTTTTTCCCTCGAGGATGTAGTCTGGTGAGAAGCACTAATAAAAGCCGTTGGACGAGCAGCGTTGCTGTATCATCCATGGGACACCAGTGCTCCAGCTCCAGGGGGGGTGGAAGGGGAGCAGGGACAGGCTCAGCGGGGTGGGGGGGTTATTTCGGTGCTGGGACCTTTCCCCAGCACCCGGCTGCTGCAGGAACACCACAGCTGGGGGGGGGCATTAGCACCAGCACCGCAGCATCCCCGGGGAACTGGAGCAGGCAGGGAGGGGGCTCCTCGGGGGGTGACCTGGCCCCAGGGTGGCTGCTGGGGCTTCAAACACACGGGGCCAGGCAGGGGCACAGGGGAGCTGGCAGCAGCAGAGGGGAGCTGAAGAACAACTGGTGCTGGGTAATGAAGGTGGTGCTGAGCTCCAGGACAGGCTGCTTTTAGCTGTTGGCAGGAGCCCAGTGCCCGCCCTGCTCCTGCCATCAGCAGCACAGCTGCCTCTGCTTGTGTGCCCATGCAAGAGACAAACAGCAGGGGAGGTGGGNTTTTAGCTGTTGGCAGGAGCCCAGCGCCCGCCCTGCTCCTGCCGTCCCTGCAGGAGGCCCCATCCTGCCCCTGCAGAGCTGCAGCACCCCCGAGGGACTGAACCCACGCCGGGGAGCAGCAGCTCAGCCGCCTCTGCTTGTGGGTCCGTGCAAGAGACAAAGGGCAGGGGAGGCGGCAGGGCCCGTCCCCTCCCCAGAGCAGCTGCTGCCCCATGCACCCCCAAAGGTGGCAAAAGGCTGGAAGGGGACAGGGGAGCTGCAGCTCAGGAGGCTGCTGCCATAGCACAGGAATTCCTGCCAGCAGCACAGGGCCAGGCACCCTGCTTGCTCCCCACTTACCTGGGCAGTGCCTCTTGGCCCTCGGAAAAACTAAAAGCCAAGGAGGGACACACAAGGCAGGATGCTCCAGCCCCTGGAGCTGTCCTCGCACCTGCAGCACTCAGCCTTGGCCCCAGGCTGCCAGGACCTGCTCCTCCCCTCCTGCAGGGCGGTCCAGTCCTCCCTGCGGGGAAAGATTTGTGCAATTCTCCACCTCTCGCCGCTGCTCCAGGAGTTTCACAGCGTGCTGCCTGCAGCCCACAGCTCAGGGCAGGTAAGTTGAAGTGCAGCAGCGCAGCGGGTGCAGGCACAGCGTACGGCCCTTCTGGCTTCAGCTCTGCACCGAGGACGCTTCTGGGAACTGCACTCAGAAAAACAAACTCGCATTGCAGAGATGCTTTAGCAGAATATTTATTCAACGCCATAGTGAAGAGCCAAACTCGGTACAAACATAAACCCTCAGTGCCTTGCTTACTACTACACCGAGCCCAGGGAGAAGAGATTTCACAATCTTGGAGGAGGAGGAAGGCAGAGGCTGTTCCTTTGCTGTGGGACTGGACAGAGCTGGACGTGCACCCTGCGTGCACGCACACACAGAACTCCCTTGTTCGTGGAAGTCCGATGGTGACAGAAAACCTGAGTACAGGGGGTTTGGATAAAGCCGTGGGCACCTGCTGGGGCACAGCAGAACGAGGGACAAACCCTCCTGCCAAGGGCCATAGGAGCTGTTAAAGCCATCAGTGCACGTCGAGACAGTCTACCTGCAAACCAAGGCTGTGAGTGGCACCGACAACTGTCCCTGGAGCTCCCCAGGGAGCCCTGAAATGCCTCTCCAGCCCCGGCCCGGGACACTGGCTCCCTTCCAGCCACAGCTCCCAGGAGGAACTGCAGCTCCTGGGCTCACCGCTGGCCCCAGCCCTCTAGGCCAAACCCAGATCAGGAGCTTAATTTTAGACTCTTACATTTGGGTACCCGCTGGAGGGACAGATACAGAGTAAACAACCCCCGAGTTCATAATCCCTTCAAGCGAGCCAGCTCCACCGGCCGGGGTCCCCGGGAGGAGCCGAGCACCAAACCACAGCAAGCAGCCCAGGCGGAAGCTTATTCAACTGTCACCTCGGGCAGAGGAGGGCTGTGTTCCCCTGTCACCCGTGGGTGAATACCTGCAGCCACCTGTGGGTGCCTACAGAAAACACCCAGAGAACCCAAAGAGCCACCAATCGAGCAGCAGGGGAGGGAGGTGACCGGGACACCCACCAGCCATCCTGGCGCTGCCCCTCGGGAAGGGGCAGCCGATCCCCTGGAATAAATACCTTCCCCGTGCCAGAGCTCATTCAAGTGCTACTCAGCAGAGGAAGACAGAGGCAAAGCCAGCACCATGCTACCCCCAGCCCTCCCCACTCTCAAGTTTGGAAACTGGTGATATCGACACGCCGTTGCTAACAGAAGGCATCAACGGGGCACCGGCCCTGCTGCCGCGGGAGACACCAGCCAGGCCCCCCCAGCCCTGCCTCTCCCGCTGCCTCCCTCCCATCACTGCCGCCCTCGGGCCACGACGCCATGCGGCAGGAGGCACTCGGCACCACCCAGCAGCCAGAGGAGCTGCCCACGGAGGTCTGGGACAAACAAACATTAATAAAACTACGACATTAAAAGAGTTCTGCAGTAAGGCAGCACAGCACCGCGGCTTCTGCCAAGTGCTCTGCAGCCGGTAGCTCTCGGGGAGCTCAGCCTTGTCCCAGGCTCACACAGTACAAACCCCGGAGATGTGCCTCGGTCTGTTCTCAGAGGCCGAAGCTCACCCAGAGAGCGCTGTGACCAAGTAGCAGCGTTCGTGAGAAGCTGTGGGGAGCCTACCCTGCAGCGTGACCAACCTGGGCTGCCGCCCGCCGGGCCCAGAACAGGCCCTTGGCTCTTACGTTCTGTCTCGGAAGCAGATGCTCCAAGGCGAAGCCATTCCCGCTAGCAGGGTCCCTCCTGACTCGGCGGATGGGATTCGTGCGCCCAGAGCTCGTCTCTGTCGTGCAGGGCTCAGAGCTCTGCAAGCTCCAGAGGAGGTGGCTGCAGTGAGGAAGCTGCAGGAGCAGGTGTGCCTGGGTTCAGCTTTTCTGGTTCATGAGCCAGGAGAAGAGCAGCTTCCTGGGCCGGGGCTTCTTGGCCTGCTGGATGCGCACGGTGCGAGGGGAGCGCCACACCTTGATGGTGGTGTCGTCGCTGGCTGTCAGCAGCAGCTCCTGCTCCACCGGGCTGAACGCCACCGAGTTGACCACGTTGTCGTGCTGCAGTTTGGCCAGGCAGATGTTATAGTGCCGGTCCCAGATGTAGCCGTGGCGATCCTCTGCCCCACTGCAGTGGATGAGACACTGGTAAGGACACCAGCCCAGCAGCCTCGATAACCTGCTGCTCCCGACCCCCTTCCCCCCGCACAGACGGAGCCAGAGGGGGCCCCAGCCTCCACAGAATCACAGAACACTCTGGGCTGGGAGGGACCTTAAAGCCCACCCAGTGCCACCCCCTGCCATGGGCAGGGACCCCTCCACTGGCCCAGGTTGCCCAAAGCCTCGGATCCATCTGCAGCCCCACCACCCCGGGCAGGCCAGCTCCCGCGGGGCTCCGAGGCTGTTTGAAGGACCCTTCAGCTCACCCCACAGCCCCTGCTGCCTGCAGCCCCCCAGAAGGACATTTCCCACCCACTGACAAACACGCCACAGCCCAAAATTTCCCCTTTCCTCACCGATTTCACAGCAGGAGCAGGGCAGACAGCCTTTATCAGCACCCTCTGCTTCAGTCCCTCTGCTCTTTATGAGCCCCCCGCTTCCTGCTCCGCTCACACCACGGGGGAGTTTCCAGCACAGGGACCAGCACAAGCCGTCCCCCAGTGCCAGCCCCACAGCCCTGCTAGGCGCGGGGTCAGCACCCTGCCCACCCCCGTCGCCGCACACCTTGCCACGAAGTCCCTGCTGACATCCAGGAAGATGAAGAAGCACTCCTCGTTGGGCGTGTAGGCGCGGTGCGCGCGGAGGGCTCTCTTCACCTCCTTCATCGTCTTCAGGTCGAACACGTGCAGATCGATCTCCTCGGCGATGGGGGGTGGCTGCATGGGGTCGGAAATGACGCAGTCCCGAGGCCAGGCACGGCTGTTCACGTACAGGTACCTTGGGAAGGGGAGCGGAGGGGTCACCCTGCACCTGGCGGCACGCGATGAAGCTCACGGAGCCGCAGCTCTAAACGCGCAGCACAGCCCGGCAGGGCAGGGACCCAGCAGCTTCTCTGCTCCTTAGCGAGCCTGCAGCTCAGCTCACTAAAATCCAGCCTGAAACGTGGGAACACATGGCTGGAACACTTCTTACCATGTCTGGAATGGAAAGGGCCACTGCAACTGGGAAGGGGGGCCCTGGAGCTAGGTCAAGCCTCTTTAATCCCATTAAAAGCAGCTCTAAGAACGCTGGGGTATTGATCTGCCTCGGGAACAAGACACTGCTGCCAGCAGCTCCTTCACTCTCACAACGCTCCTGCCCTGATGCTGCCCTGAACCGCACTCAGCAGTGGTGAGGGAGGAAAGCATTGCTGCCGAGATCTGCAGAGATGCTCAGGGGGTAACACCGGCCCTCAGCACCAGGACATAAATGGGATGTGAAAGAGCAGAGCTGCCTGGGGACGCTCCCTGCTCCATCTGCTGCGGTCGCTCCTTCTCCCGCTCACCCCACAAAGCCCCCGAGCAGCTGCCGCCCACCCCCTGCAGCGTCAGAAGCCAGCGCCGCCTCCCCGCCGCGCTCACCTGTGGTCCGGGGAGAGGCCCATGCCGATGATGTGCCCGTGGATGTCGATGACGTGATCCAGCGAGTCAAAGAACTCATCCGAGCGCCTCTCCTCCCCGAGCACCGGCCCAGCAGTCGTCATCTGGTGGGGCAGGATCCTTTTAATCCCTTGGGGACAGAAAGCAGAATCAGGCGGTTCTGCAGGCTGATGCCAGCGGGGCCAGCGGACGTCCCCAGGCACCAAGAAGGGGTTTCCCTTAGTGCTGCGGGGAAAGGAGAACCGGCTGCAGGTGGGAGAGGGTGGCTGTCCCTGCCAGGCTCCTCCAAGCTCTCCCCAGTGGTGCTTTTGGCCAGGACACTGCCCGTAAGTGACGCACCAGCACTTCAAACCCCAGCCAGGGAGATGCCCAGCGCCGGTGCTACCCCGGCCGGTGCAGCCGCACTCGCTCCAAGCCCAGCCCACGGGGTGCTCTGAAGCACAAGGAAGCTGCACTGGCCCAGGAGACGCTCTGGCTGCAGATTCTCCTGAACAAATCCTCGGGCTGGGCCCGTTTCCCACAACATCCCACCGGGAGGAGGCCCAGCAGGGCTTTCCCCTGCCAGCGTCAAGCGTAGGTGAGGGTCAGCCCCAGAAAGCGCCAAGAACTGGGGTTTAAACCCAAACTGGCCTCAAATGCCTTACAGCTTTTGCGCTCCCTGACAAAGGGAGGCAACGCTACGGGTCACGTCCATAGCAGCTGGCCAAGCCCTTCCAGCTCTGCACAGAAGTCCCAGACACAAACCATCCACAGCTGCTTCCTGGAGGACTCCCGCGAGCCTCAGCAGCTCTTGGGCACACATGGGCTTAATCCTCAGTGGGACCAAGAGGAGCTGGAAGCCAGCCCATCCCATTGCCCCTCTGAGCACCCCTGATTTTAGCCGCTCCCGCAGACCAACCAGGCAGGGGTGACACCACGCTGCACCTCACATCTGAGCACCACTACAAGGGAGCCTGGGAAGCCCAGGACCTCCAGAGCAGGACCTTTGCTCTTCCACCACTGCCATTGCTCACCAGCATCTCCATCTCCATGGCACTACACTCCCAAACTCAGCTTCACGGCCCACACCTGCACAAGGCAGCGGAACAGGCGACTGCACCCGCAACTCATGCCAGCCACCAGCACAAGGGAGGCAGGAGCTCAAAGGAAACTCCTGCAGAAGCGCTTGTGTGCTGTACATTGGGCAAGAGCACGCCGATGTACAGCTCCCACCAGCAGCCCGGCGAGACGGGCACAACAGCGAGTTCTTTCAAGGGGCAGACAGCAGATGCACAAAGGCCAGTTCCACACACGAACCGGTGGGCAAACGTAACATTTTGCAGTGACTCATGGCTGGGAGAGGAGCTGAGCCAGGACTCGTCCCCTCTGAACAGCCAGTCTGTGCCACAGGCACGGGCCACCAGCCAGGGAGTCACTGAAGCTCAAAGGCACCAAACCCACGGCCCTGGGGAGGCTGTGCTGGAAGCCGGTGCAGTCCAAAAGCAGGCGGTACCTCTGCACCACGCTTTGCCTTCGCTCGCTGCAGTCCCCAGCCTCCGAGGCGTTTGCTCAGCCCAGGGGGTCAGGCTACAGGGGTTGGGGCAGAGCCCCCGCCACACACCCACCACCTCTGTCTGCAGACCTGGCCATGCACAGGAGCACAGAGCAGAGCACGCCCCATCCACGTCGCATTCCTAACTTAGATGGGCAAAGACCAAGGGACTCTTCTCCCAGTTGTCTACAGCTTTGGAAACTGCCTTTCCCTGCCTTACTGGGCTGTACTGGTGCAGCACCAAGGAGCAGGAAGGTGAGAGGAGCCCGCAGCAGGAAAGTGAGGCTGTCACTGGGCAGCCAACAAGAGGAACTGGAACTGGCTGTCCAGAAGGCTGGCTTCTGGCCTGGAAGCAGCTCTCCTTCCCTCCCCACATCCACTGATCCCTCTGGTCCTTTCCACTGAACTTCTCCACTAGCTTTAGGGGCTTTCAGAAGAGCAGCCAGACTGCCTGCTTCTGCTCATCACTGTGCTGATTTCCTAGAAATTCAGACTCTGGTAGTCCCAGTGCCTCAACAAGAGAGCCCTGAATGAGTAAGGGAAGCCCCCACCCAGAAAAGGTCACCAGCAGCACCATTGCATGGCATCAGCTCATCATGGAAATGCCCATGGGGGCAGCTAAAATCCCACCGTGAAGCCTCTTCGGTACCAGGACAGAGGTGCCCAAGCGTCTCGCAGAGGCTGAGAAGCCACGTGGTGCAGGGTGACCCCACAGCGGGCAGGGGGGCAGGCAGGGGAGGCAGAGAGGCAGGCAGGGCTCCATCTCCCAGAGCCGAGGGACGAAGGTGAATCCCAAGCCACTCAAGCTAGTCTTGCCCGACGCCTTCTCCACCCTCCCAAGACAGCAGGACTGAGCCCCTTCCACACGCCCCGATCAGGGCCATCGCTGCCCTTTGCATCCACCCGCTTGCGTGCAACTCATGGCTGATGTCCTTAAGTCACAAGTTCCTTCTTGATCTTCTGCTCAGCCCTCACCATGACTGTCCTGTCTGGCCTGGTAGCAACAAAACAACCCTCAGGCAAGTGCTTGCAGGGTGGAACCCCCTTCAGCGACCGGGGGCATCTCAAAAGCCTCCCGTACCAAGACTCCAGCAGCCTGAGCAAAACTGCAACTCACTCAGCACAAACAGGCAGCAAATGAAACAGGTCTTTTCCAGATTCAAATTCAGAGCATAGCGGCAGCCCACACCCCCAGGGAGGCTGGCGTGCCCTGGGCTCAGACCACAGCCTTACCTATCTGGTGCGGGGAGTAGGTGAGGCATCCTGTGGTGAAGATTAAGTATTTTGTCTTGCTGTTGCTGTCTGTGGGGAGCAGGTTCAGCTCAGGCGGTTTAGTTCTGTTGCGTACAAACAGCTCAGCCACTTTTGTCTCCAACTCTGTGTCGGTCATGGCAGGTCTCACGCGGCCCTCCATGATATCATCAAAGAACTGCTGCAGCCCGTCCTCTGCCGTCACACCCCCTTCATCCGGCAATTCCTGTACTGCTGGCTCTGGAGTCTGCTTGGGCTTGGCCTCCTCTTCCTCGCTGTCACTGCCAAGACTGAAGACCGGGCAGGTGGAGGTGGAGGAAGCAGCCAGCTGCTCCTCGTAGTCCAGGAGCAGGTCCGGGGAATCGTACCGGCTGCAGTCAGCCACCATCACAGTCCGGATAGTGCTGGCATTCAGGTTCTGGATTTTGAACAGTCTCTTCACCACATTCACATTCTCAGACTCTATGCCCTGCAAGCAGAAGGAGAAATAAGCAGGAACCACCTCGCTGGAGGGTCACTCCTACAGCTCAGACCAAGAGCCACCTGCCCGGACCCTGAGCGCGCAGAGCAGACACCAGCCACACACCCACCTCTCTCTGCACGGCTACAAGGAGCACTGACCACGAGAACTGGCCCAGGACCCTGGCCAGCTTTGTTGGACTCCTTCCTACCGTGGAGGTGGGCACACCAAGACAAAAATCTCCTGCAGTGAGGCAACAGGGGAGCTGGGAAACACAGAGGCCAGGCAGCCTTGCTGCACCCCAAGGTCATTAGCTGGTGCTGCTCGGCACTTTACGAGAATTTCAGGAACAGGCGTCTGCGATACACACAGGTGCCATGTGAAGTGCCATCCTCCCCAGTAAAGCAGCAAGGGCGGAGGACCACTGTGCCCTTGGTGTCTGCCCGCACCCCTCAGCAGGACCAGCCTGGCCATCTGCTCCCAGACACAAGCCACAAGGTCTCCTCTTGCCTGACTGCTCCGACTGTCGCGGCCGCACTCCAACAGCCCCTGTCCAAGTGGGCAAGGTCCTTCCTCGCCTCCTGGAGACGGAGGAGTTAATGCTGTAGTGTCAGGGCAGCACAGAGATGGGGTTGTGGGAAGGGTCTCTGCTAGCAGAGGGCCAGTTTTGTGTTAAAAACCACAAAGCACCAAGATGTGCAGCTGTGACGTTGAGACAGAGGCAAAACATGGAAGAGGAACACATCCGAGCAGCACAAGCGCCAGAGAATGAACAAGCAGCAAACAAGCAGCCAAAGGCCAGCACACGCTGCTCTCCAGGCCCCACCACAGCACCAGAGGCAGCACCTGGCCCACAGAAGCGTCAGCAGTGACAGGCAGGGCTGAGCACAGCCTCTCTGCTCCCGGGAACAACGCACCGAGCTGCCAAGCGGGAGAACAGCCAGCACTGGGATACGTGCCAGTCCCAGGCCCAGCTTCATGCTCTCAAGGACCTCAGCCACCCTGCTGTGGTTCAGCCACTCTCCTCTTGAGCAACGCACGCTCGAGGGCATGGCAGTCAAGTCCTCACCCCAATTAATGGGGCAGGAGCTAATGGAATCCGGGGGCAGGGTTAGAATATTGCAGTGGGCACCACAACACCGAGCAGAGAGAAACCTCAGGCAAGGGCTGCCTCAAGCTCAAGATCCTGAGGGCTTGTCAGAGGAGATGAACAGGGAGGACAAGAGGACTGGGCCATTCTTCCCAGCTCACACCTCTTCCGCAGCTTTTCCTCCCCCAGGATCCAGCAGGAAGCTGCACTGCCTGTGGAGCTGGAACAAAGGTACCTCCTCACCTGGAAAGCGTTGTTCAGCCACAGCACAGAACAGGAGGTGATCCGCCCAATCCGATGCAGATTGCCAGATATCAAGTTGGTTTCATTCAGCCAGCAGCCAAACACATCATAGGGTTTATTCCTCACCCTGGAAAGCAGCGTGAAGTTCTCTGGAAGGGAGAGGAAACAGGAGAGTGAGGCAATGGCTCCCAGCAAGGGCTCTGGAGAAACCGTGGCACAAGACAAGCGAAGGAGACTCGTCTCCACAGGAGAGGCACCGAGGCAGCTCCTCCACCGCAAGCTGAGCGGATGCTGCCCAACTGCTGTCCAGTTCCACTCACTACTGCGGAGATACGTTATTTCTCTCTTCTACAGAGACGTGTGGGGAGAGAATGCAGAAGGGAAACCAAAATAAAAGGGCAGCTGGCTGGAGCAGAGAGCAATCTAACTGCACAGCCCTTCTCCCAGCGTAGCCCAAAGCAGACACCCCGAGTACAAGTCAAACACAGAGAGAACCTCTTCACGCCCACCCCTGGGGCTCAGGGCCTTTCTGAGCAAGACAGCTGTGCATTTAGCAGCACTTCACAATTTCTGGCACTGTGGGACTATAGCAGAGAGACGGTGAGAGATAACACAGTTGGGGGTCTCGCAGAACTGCAGCAGCAGAGGTGAAGCAGACCCGGGTGAATGCGCCTCAGGAAGCCAGGTGACACCTCGGCATGGGACCGGCACCACTTCAGTGAGAAACGGTGGCTTCAAGACAACAGGTAACAGAGATAATTCTTGCCTTGCCCAGACTGTCACTTAGTACAGAAGCTAAGAGAGAATAAATACATGCCACACTGCCTTTAGGTGATGACACGGTGACCTGGGCAGAGTGAAGGCTATCCAGGTTTACCCTATGAAACTGCAACTGGGAACCCTTTGCTTGTCCTGCCTTCCACTACCTGTGCAGAGATCAAGGCCACCACACACCTGA
>VZTO01005470.1:1993-36922 GCA_013400615.1 Syrrhaptes paradoxus | reverse complement strand
TCTGTGGTTCTGTGATTCTGTAAGTGTAAAAGGACTTCATGGTATTATTTAAATTAGTTAAATACTGCTTTTATTCTCAGGCGCAAAGCGCAAACTTTTTTTACATATAGATAATCATAGTCTATCCCTTGGGAAAAAAATCTCAGTTGCATGAATAATTCAAATATCAGTCATCAAGGAATGGGATATAGGAAGTAACTTCTCTTTTGACACTGCAAAAATAAAATGTCAGTAGTTCTAAAACACTTCTAATGGGTAGTGAGGGTTCATAAAATATTGGTAAATACAGTTTTGAGATTTGCCTGATGGTTTCAGTGAGCCTGCTACTTAGAATAACTTTTTAATTTGGATTGTGTGAAAAAATAATTCATAGGATAGGAAGTATTTTAAGAAGATGTTCCTCTGTGTTTTTGTAAGTTCTTGTATATATATTAAATCATGGAACCTAATTATTATATGCCAATGCATTCTACTGAGAACAGAATTTGTTTCTTTGGCTGCTATATGTATACACACACATACAAGTCTGCATCATTTGTAATGTACCTGGTTCACTGAAAAGAGCAAGTAAACTTTAAGGAGGTGGTGTGTGTTGTGTGTGGGTTCTTTTTTTTTGGGGGGGGAGGAGTGAAGAAGAGGGGAGGGATGGGATTTTTTTGTTTTATATATAAAGCAACCGATTAATCTTCTGCATAAAAACTGTAGGCCATTTAGATTTTTTCAGAGTTTTTTGAAGTTTGAATTTTCTCCTCCAGTGCACTTTAATCTCACTTCTAATCCTGTAGACCCCTTGATCAATTCATCAATTCCTTAATGGCTTGCATTTGTCACAAATACCTTGTTATTTTTGTTTTTATTTCTGATAAAAAGCCATATCTAATGCATGAAAATGTGAATAGGTGTTAAGAAATCACAATGAGTTCTTTGACACTGTGGAGACTATTTCTCATTTCAACAGAGGAAAATTTTTTCCAGAAAGAGCCATGTAATGCTTTCCTTTGATTTCTTTCTTCTTTTAAACACTGTTAATGTGTTTTGCTGTCATGGCCTCTTAGTAGGTACGATTAGTTTGCACTGGGATTTTTCTCAGCTTAACTCAGTTCTGATGTGTGAGAAGCTGTATGATGGGTAATGTGATGTGGGAAGGAAATTACACGTACAAATTCGGAATAAAGTATTAGCGTTGTATCTTACAGCTAGCAACTGAAGTGAAGGGAGGTGAGGAACTGAAAGCACGAGGCCAGTGGTGAGCACAAATTATCGGTGTCCTCAAATTGCTCATCGGTGGTCTCTTCTGCTTTGATTTATTTGAGGAAATGTCTCTTTGCCCCAGATCTTTGCACTTCAAAAGTTTTATTTTATGTTTCTGGTTCCTTAGGTCATTGAATATTAATAGCACAGAATAACACCATTTTTCCCAAAGATATTTTTGTTTTTAAAACTTTTAAAGTATTTTATAGATCAGACTTCTAAAGTTACCAGTTCCCGGTAGGCTAAAAAACACAAGGAAGGAGGCATGTGTCTATATAAGACACCTCTATCTGGAATTTAAGTCTTGTGTCGTCGCATCTCCTATGGTTATGTTTAATTTTGCATGATTGCCCCTTGAAACTCCCTCTATACTTCAGCCCATAACTTGTGAAATGAATTATGAAAACCGCTGCTTCTGGTAGCTCAATCCTGATTGATCTGATCAGTCCTTTTAAAAAACAATCTGTTCATTACCAATGTGTGTTCTGAAATCGATGGTGAGCTTGGCAGCCTCTTTGTGATGGATAGTTCATTGCAGTAGTCATGGTGTATATTTTTAGAAAAATACCAGTTACACAATATGGGACTAGAAAAATGAGAGTAGGAACATTTTACGTTCCTGTGCACTGGTTTTCTTAAAAATTTGACTTGTACAACCTGAAACAACATCTCCTCCCTTTTCCCTTTCCTCATAAGTTTGTAAGTGTTTCATACAAATCGTATTTTCTATCTAGCTATTGCTGACTGGCTCCTGGCTTCAACACGAGGCTGATCACCGTGCCAGGAAATGTTCCTAGGTTTTCAGTTCAGTAGTAGCCGAGTAGCATAATTATTTTAGGAGATTAACATTCATACCGAGACTGATGGAGCTGATCCAGTCTACATGTCTACTGTAGAGGACCAGCCAAACACGCACGATAGCCACACCAGACTACTGCAGTCTCTGTGAAGGGAGGTTCTCCTGATGGCCTTGCCTGATGGGGGATTAAGACATTGTAATGTCACAGCATCCCTTCAGACAGCGCTCTGGGACTTACCAGGACAGGAAAAAAATGAACAGAGGTCTTCTTTTCTTTTCAGGAGTTACTTTCGGGCTTGTTTCTTCTTTCCACTCTGAAACACCTCTTGTTACTTCTCTATTTTCATGATTTCTGGTTGAATTGTTCCTTGTCTGTTTGTTGGGTTTTGAGGCTTGCTTTTGTTTTTTGGCCCTTTGGTTGAGTGTGGGGGGTTTACAGTGAAGCTGTTGTCTCTCATGGATATTCCTGGAACTTCAATCAGCTTTGCAAGTTTGAATTGCACATATATGGAGAGAAACAAGAGGTGCTTTGGCCTGCTAATTTTATTTTTAATTCACAGATAGTTGTTTCTGGCATTAGAAAGATCCCCCTAATTAAGAGAGAATTATCAGAGTGTGTGTTTTCCAGTGAACACAGCTTGGGAGACTGGAACAAAACCTAGCTTTAGATGGCACTCACGAGGATGCTGGATGTTGGAGTTCCCCACTGATTGTGCTGTAGAGTGTAGTTCTAAATCATGTATTTATCTGTTCATCCTGACCTGAATCATTCCTGACTGTGAAATTTCCAGAGTCACACAGTGACTTTGTATACTGTTCTCACCCTTACCCACACTTGTGTTCCAGAGTTCTACGCTCCAGTAATTCTTTTATTTTAGTGTTTCGTGATACTCAAGCTGTTCCTAACTCTTGCCTTGTAATACGCATGGCATAGGGCCTGGCTATAGCGAGAAGATGGTGTGAACTGAGGTAGGGTAAGAAGTTTAAAGCAGAACAGCTATTCCTCACTCCATGTCTTTGTTTTAACTTAATCTACTCATAATGTCGATGGAATACAGGGCATGAAAGGGTCCCCATGAGAATACACTGTGTAATAGCTACTCCACACTGCTGCTCCCTACGGACAATTTACTTGTTTGTCTCTCCAGCATAGCTGACAACAAACAATCCTGACATGTCAAGCTTTTTACATTCCCATGATCCAATTTTCATTCTTTATCATTCTAATGGATCCATAATTGGAGCCTGGACTATCTGAGAGGACTAGTTATACTGCAGCCATAAAAATTCCCTTTCTTTCTCTTGACCACTTGTTTTTTTGAATCTTTTAATTCCTCATAAGTTCTTCTTTTTCTTTCTCTTTCTTTTTCTCTTTCTCTTATTTTTCAGATCATTAAAAATACTATTTATTGAAGGATTTTTGTCTAGAATATCAAACAGCTCTGGTCTTTTCTAACCTTGATAGGAAAAATGTCACAAATTCCTGAAGTGGCATTACCATTGCATGCTCCTGGCAGAAATTCACCTCTCGGATGTTTAATTTTCATTCCTTGCACGTTTCTTTGCATGATCAGAACTGACCAAAAACCCAGTGACACATATCAAGGGGGATATCCTTTTGCTCACCTGGGTTCCGTTGACAGCAGAATTTTGTGTTAAGAATTGCTCTGTAGTTTGTATACCAGAAATTTCTCATAGCTGTATAATCAGGAGACACAAATTGTCACACTTGTGCTGATTTCGGTTTAGTTTAAAAGGAAATCATAAAGACTTCATAATTTATTCCTGCATTTTTGTCAGCTCAACAATTTATAGGCTGAAACTGGAAAAGTTAAAGAAGCTGACAATAATTTGGTGTGTATCCCAAAAACATAAGAAGAAAGATATTTTGTAAGAGACGATAGGAGGAACTATGTTCCACTCATGCAGTCTTTAATGGATTCATAGTTACTACTTCATCTTCCTCACTAGTCCTCTTTAGAAGTTCTGCTATGCTCATATTCAATTAAATGCTCCTGTTATCTAAAATCTTTTGATATTCATGTTAAGAAATTATTAACAATTTAAGGAAGTTTTTTTTCTAGAAAATGTTGAATTTTGCTGAAATATTTCATACTTTATTAGCTTTAAGTTTGGCAACATAGGAAGATGGTTTAATTTTAATGCCTTTTTTGGATGCATACTCAAGTTTTTAAGCAAATTTTTTAAAGAAAACAAATCAAAGCTTGTCATTTAATATGGGCTGTCTTTCATTTCTTAAAACGAGTTTAGAAAACGAAAACTTTTTTTAGATTACACTGGCAGCAATGTATGTGAAAACCTCTTGAGTTGCTATTTCATCACCAAATAGGTTATCACACTTTGAGAACTGTCTTAATTTGCTTAGGTCAAGCATTCTTCATGATATTTTCTTGGCAGTTTATGTTCAAAAAAAAGTGTTTAATTACGTATCTCACCAGGCTTAACTGATACAGTTTTATTGCGAAGTTTAAAACTAATCATAGACACATTATTGCTGTGTGTATAGTGAGAGAAATTCTCTTTTAGAATTTAAAGTCATATATTTCTTTGCTACCAGTAAGTATAGTTGTTACATATTCTTTGGGTAACTGAGTGGTGTTTTTATTATAGAGTCTCGTCCTTTGTCGCTTCCTGTGAAAACCATGCTGAACTCATCTGAAAGCTGCAGAAGTCCTGAAGAAAGAATGAAGGAATTTATTGGAATAGTGTGGAATGCAGTTAAGCGCCTTACACTTCAGGTAAGATGAAAAGGAGTGAAAAAACCCCCATGTCTTTCCAAGCTTTATGATACTTTTTATACATGCTAGTGCTTTTTATTAGAGGGTTTTTAAAGGAGCTCCCAAGTTTTATTGTCTTATTTCAGTAGTTTCAAAGTCTTAGAGAATGAAAAATAAAATATAGATTTTTGGTAAATTAAGCAAGGAATGCTTTGGTTTTAGAATATTAGTTTTCGAAACACTATTTTATATCTAGGGGGAAGATCCTTAAAAAAAATTATATGAAGAAAAAATGCTTGTCACACTTTTCTGTATTATAAACATAGCTGTACACCTTTTTATCCATAGTTAGATCTGCAGAATACCTTCATTTCTAAAAGTATTTGAGGAAAATGTGTATGATAAATGCTTTTTTTTGGGGTATATGATACAATATGACGTTATACAGTGATGTCTCAGCTGCTTACCTGCCTACTTTCTCATAAAGGACGAGTAGATGACCACTCGGATTAAACCATTTCATCCTGGACTGCTCTAGATTGTGGTCTTTGGTCAGTAAAAGTAGAGTTTTTATGTAGCAATATATATGCATGCTATACACAAAAAAGGCCATGTTAGAAGTCCGTATGTGATCAAACACTAGACAGCTTAGAAATGCTAGAATTAGGACTCTGTTCTGTTAAGTATATATCCAGTGCCTGCTTTAGAAATTACCCTTACTTACAATTATTATGGCCTGTGCCTCTTGAACAGTACATTCAGTGAGATTGGTATTTTATTGTACACCGCATATAGTCACAAAATTATTTTTGTGTTTTTAAATAATACAATCCCAAAAACCGATAACCCCCTATTTCTGATGGAAGGTAATTGCTGAATGCCTGTTCCTTCTTCCTACCAAGAAATATATTTATTAGCATACAAGCTCATCCCGGAACCTGTGCCTGCTTTACTCCTCTTTCATGCAGAAAGTACTTTTGGGTTCAAAATATAGAAAGCTTGAAAGTTTGTTTTGCCAGAACTTCAGATTTGTGACTTGATTGAAGTTGAGATGCTTTCTATTAACTCTATTTAGTGTTTAGCCAGCTCTTTCATCCTTGTTTCATGAGTATTTTGCTTGTTTTCCTTTGTTTCTTAATGTTGCCCCCACTGGAGATTAAAAAGACTAGATAAGGGGAGTCACGAGAGATAATTTGTAAGCTGTTTGAAGAAAGCAGTGTATTTTTGTTACGTGTCTGGGTGGTACCTAGCACAATGAGACTTCTTGTATGAATGAAGCTTACAGTTGGAGTCATAATAAAAATAATAATATAATAACGAGGACAAGGAAGAGACAGATACTTTATAAATGGGGAAAATTGAATCAGGACTAAGATGTTGTTCAGCCTGAAGAAGAGAAGGCTCCAGGGAGACCTTAGAGCAGCCTTCTAGTACTTAAAGGGGGCTACAGAAGAGATGGGGAGGGACTCTGCATCAGGGAGTGGAGTGATAGGACGAGGGGTAATGGTTTTAAGCTGGAAGAGGGCAGATTTAGACTAGATATTGTGAGGAAAGTCTTTACTGTGAGGGTGGTGAGACACCAGAACAGGTTGCCCAGAGAAGCTGTGGATGCCCCATCCCTGGAGGGGTTCAAGGCCAGGTTGGGTGGGTCTTTGAGCAACTTGATCCAATGGGAGGTGTCGCTGCCCATGTCAGGGGGTTGGAACTCGATGATCTCTACGGTCTCTTCCAACCCAAACCATTCTATGGTTCTATGTTCTGCTCGTATGTTTTTCAAGGTACGCCTTGTTACGTGAGCAACCAGCAAAATGAACTTGTCTTGAAGGGTGGTTAAGATACTGATGAGCTGAAAATTGTTTGCCTGGTACTAAAAAAACAACAAAAAAAGAAGATTGTGTTCAAACTAATGGTTCTTTTTTGGAGATGAAAGCTGATGACAGTGATAGGCACATGTTTTCTCAGAGATCAATTTGTAAATATATCACTGCTCTGACATAATACATTCACATTTTAGAGCTAACATAGGCAGAGGATTTTTTTGTGTTGGATACTCTGTGGTGTTTGAGGTTCCAGATTTATTTATTTTTTACAGGGTTTTTTGGTAAGATAATCATGCTTTCAATTATCATTATGATATAAAATCATATTTTTAGTGTTTGTCTATCAAGTTAAATGGCCGTATGAGTTCATACTACAGCTTACATACTTCTGATGTGTTTCATCTTTATGCTTTGATCTACTTGGTGAAGTATATGCCAATGTCTTGCTAGAAAGACATCACACGTCACCAGTGAAAGGTTTCAGCGGACTCCAAGGAAACGACAGATGAAAAGTCCAAGAACATGCTTCCAAACAAATATGCAGTAGTCCTTCTTAGTGAAATATGAAGGATTTCTAGATATGTTTGCTGTTTCTTTATTTTTGCTAGTAGTCCCTATGTCTATTTTATTTCAATATATTTTTCCAGACACAAATGCTTATATATAGCTTTTTGCCTTCAATACCAGACTAAGTGGGAAAGCTGAAATTTGTGCAAGACAACATACAGAGCATAAGATGATGTTTTTCGATTCAAGGGCAGTATGATATGTTTATTTTATTAAGCATAGTACACATTTTATTAAACACATAAATATATGTATATGTTATATTCATCTAGATTTTCTGTATTTTTTATCATTTGGCATGAAAAAGGCAAATTTCTAGAATATTTTGTCTGGTTAAATGCTGGAGCACTTAGACTCCTAAGGTTTTTTTCTAAAGCTATTTTCATGTTCCTGGATCTTTTATCAACACAATTGTAGAACAGAGAAGTCTGTAGTTGTCATCAGATGAAACAGAACTTCATAACTTAAAATCATCAAAGGATTATTCTTTTAGTGGAAGTTTGAGTAAGTAAATGTGTTTGGAACCAAAGGAACTGGAAAGTTTATTTTGGATCGACAACTGGTACTTGCTTAGCCCTAGCCCTGGCTTACTCATGATAGACTATTGCATGGAGATCTTGTGCATGGGGGTTGTGGTAAGCTATTAGTATTTAAGTGAAAAGACTTTCATACTTCACTATAAAAAGTTGTTTTCATTATTTAGTTGTTGTAGGATTTTATATGCAGCCTTGAAGTCTTTTTGGCAGTTACACTGTGTAGGAGGGTAATACTCACTTTTCACATGTTCTTCATACTAATAGTTGCTAAAATTGTGGAGCAGTATAAACACAATTATTTTTAATTGGTTGTTAATGCTGAATTCCAGTGAGAACAATGAAGGATCTGTATTAAAAGCAAATGAATTAATGAGTAATGTTGCCATGAATGCCAGCTAAATAAGAGTGTAATTATTATATATAAAACTTAGCCAGATATTCCACATGCCTTTAAATCTCCCTGAAATTATTTGAAAAAAAGTCTGTTTCCTGAAATTATTGAAAATAATATTTTCTTTAAAGCATATGACTTGTACAAAATTTTAGTCAAAGTGAAACGTTGATGGAAAGAACAGAAATGTAAGGATGAGATTCACTGGAGTTCCTGTTCTTTGAATAGTGGTCTTTATTCATGGGCCAGGAAGAGATTCTATCAGCAGCTCTTCAGCAGTTAGAGGATGATTTCTTAAGTTGGTTACTTACCACAAAGAGACAGAAAAATAAATTTTCCATAACTAAATAAAATCTTGTAAAAAATCAAGTGTTCTTAGAAAAGAGTAGGAATATTGTGTAGTGCTAAGACATTGTGCTTTAAGTGGTCAAGGCAAATGCAGCTGATCCTTGTTATAGTTATTTGTATGTTCAGGTAGCCTGCTCTCTTAGTTCTCTTACTTGTGTGCTCTGCTTTACATTTGTATCATTTTTGCTTTTTGTCTAACTTCAAAACATGCATTTCTGACCTGCCTTTTGAAATTCTAACAGTGAGTGTCTGGCTCAGCTGCAGATGGTCTAATTCGGATGTCCAAGGTTGACGTATGGTCTTATAAACTGCCCCAGAACCCTTACGAGAGGTGTGGCAGTGGTTCTGTGCAGTTTTGGGAGTTATTGTAAGATGATATTCTGCATCTGAAACTCCCAGAAAAACACATTAACCTTTCTGCTGAGAGCATATGATGGATGCTGATGAATGCAGGGAGAGGTCACTTCCCAGGAGACACCTTTATGTGAGTGTCACCTTGCGGGTCACCTTCAGTGCCTCTGTTTGGTTTATATAAGATGTGGGTTAGGGAAGGGAATCTCCTTCTGGTATCACTGTCATGAAAGGCTGTAAAGACTCTTGTACAGCCTGCCCCTCTTCATTGCACTTGTGCAGGATAACTATGGTGTGACACTTTTTTTTTTCCCCACTCCCTCCCATCCACCCTTCTCAGCTGGGAAGACCTAATTTCTCTGCAGTGTATATTGCACTGTTCTCTCTATTGAGCAACATATTCTTTTCATCAAATATGAATTAAAAATACTCCATTTATTCTGGTAACTTAATCCTTTCCTTTTTATACAACAGAATCTTCAAGTCATTGCACTTTTTTAGGCTGATATATTAGGAAAAGCTTAGAGCAATGTGCTTTACATAACTTTCAAAAAGCAGAAGGGAAAATACCGCTTACTTCATTGGTTTATCATTCATGTACATTATTTAGAGTGTATGGGCCTTGACATGATAGAAATGAAAATAGGAGGTGATTCTGTTTCAAGAATCTGTAATAATTCCTTCTCTTTAACACATGAATGTGTTCAGTATTGGCAAAGGAACACGTTGCTACCAAAACTGAAATAAGATCCTTGAAACAGAAAGGATGTTGCCATGGAAAAATGAAGTAACACTCAGTGCAGCTGCGAAGCATTAATGAATAGGATATTTTTTTAAAAGATCATTTGTGTTTGGTGTGGCTTGGAGGGTCCCAACCAGATGGTTTCCATGAACAGGATCTGACCCCCAGCTTGAGGACTTCTTACTGGCAGATTACTTCATTTTCTTTCCCTTGGATTGTCAGATCCTTACATTAATGCAAGATTTACTGCTGCAGATTTATATTCAGTTACATAAATCAGTCACATTTTACATTAAATTCACAATTTTAGACACACAATTTAACAGTTATTTAAAGAGTGTAAAAAGATTTATACGATAGCTTTAATATACGCTATTGATGTAGTTTAATTTTAAGAATTTGGATTACACATATTTTAAAGCACTTTCTGATTGGTGAAGCAATCTGTAGTGCACATTCTCACTTTTGTCCAATATATAATTCCATCATTTTAGGTGCAGTGTTCCATTCCTTCACTGGAACTTGGTATTAGACAGACCTCCAGGTTCTGTCAGATAAATGAACACCAATTCCAGTGAAGTTGATAGTTGTGTGTAAGCAGAATCTGCCTCGGAGAAGTTGAACAGGTGCGATTCAGGTTTGCACTTATTGAGCCGTTGTACATCCAAGTTGGCAATTTCTTATATAATCATAATAATAGCATGATTTGCCTTAAAATGTGGATTTTGGACACGTGTTCATTGTGCAGTAATTTTTTGCAAAATTCATTAAAAACTTTAAATGAAACATCAGTAAGCAAACCATATCCGTAAGCAGATTTGTAATATTACAGATGGGGGGCCGGATGCTGTGGTGTAAACCACACCAGAATTCATGGTCCAACTCCCGTTCGATTGTTTGAAAATGAATGGCCTGTGTAAACAGAAATTTCTCAGGCGTTTGAAGGAGTGAAACTCTCATGATTCCACTTCAATATTCTTGATATGGCAAAGTAAAATAAAGTAAAAGAAATTGTCTTCAGTACAAAGCTGTACTGAACTGGAAGCGATGTGTAAAAACTCTACTGAGTATTGAGATCTCTTCTCAAGAGGACTTGGGAAAACATCTACTGTAGATACTGCTGCTGGTAATGTGGTGGAGTGCCTCTCTGAGTCGGTGGAATTTTGGGATTATTGTTACCACATGGTTTGTATATCCAGGCAGCATTTGATGTTAATCATCATGTGTGTGTGTATATATATATATATATATGAAGAATGGATGATTTGTTATAAACTGTTTACTCAGCAAATGCACTGATAAAAGTTATACTGATCGTAAGTTCTTTTGTAATCTATTTATCATTATCCCACAATGGCTTGACCTGCAACCTATTACTAATAGACCAGAAAACAATCTAATGTGTCACTGTAAAAATCTTTGTAAATTTGACACGATGACTAATTTACCAGTTAAAAACCAAAAAAATCCAAATCTGTTACATCTGTAACAATACACCGTTGCTTTTCATCCTGTATAAATAAAGTACACTCTGCAACCTTGGATCAATAAACTACTTATCAAAGATGTAATTAACTTCATTTTACAACTCAAACAGTTCTAAAACTAGAAACAAACACAGACTTCATGTAACAATGTATTTATTTTTGCAAAATTCTACTTCTATTTTTCTGCAGTGAATTCTTGTCAGTTTGTCTAAGCAAAAGGGCACAAAAATGCTGAAATAAAGATGAATATCTGCATTCTTCTCACTGGGCTGGCAAAGTACTTATGGTGCTGGGGAATTCCAGCTCTATTTCAAATCACTGTTGCAGTCTTGAGGGACTATTAGCCTTCACGGGAGGGTATGGAATATAAACCTTGATTATCAGTTTTAAGCTGTGATGTCTTTAATGATGTCAAGTTGAAAGACTCTATTTAAAATAACCTTACAGCAAACAAATGTCCTCGTATCACAGCTACGAATAACATCTTGTGTACAACATTTTGTTCACTAGACTTTTCCAAACACTGGGAAGAAGTGGGCTGAGTCATAGCTTGAACACTCTGTTAAGCAAGTACAAGTGTGCAGGCTCTTAGGGCTCTTTGATATCCAGGTGCAGAATATTACTTGTAAGAGCCAAGGAAGACGAACGGTCTGCAGCTTACACCTTGTCTGAGTTAACAGGTTGTGATGAGTTCAGTTCTTGGTTTGGGCTCACTCAGCCTTGCTGGAAGCCTGTAAGGAGGTGGCAGAATGGTCAGAAATGTTTCAGGGTAACAGTGTTGCTTAAAAATAAAGAAAAAAGTGCTATTTCACATGAAACCATATGCACTACTTCTGATTTGCAATGGAAACTGGGCAAAAGTTGTGTAAACTTTGTGAACTTTATTCGTTTCTTTGTATGTATGCATCTATCCCCTTGTTCTAAAGTCAGTTTTTCACTAAAGTTGATATTTTTCCTAGTTTATCAGATGACTGACCTTATGTACATGCTCATTACTGTTGACTACAAAGTAAAGAAAGAATTTTCCCTGACATAGGTCTTTCTAGAAGTCTTTATAGAAAGTAACAGCATATAAAATGTTGGTTAGTTCTAGAGGGAGGCTTAGCTATTGCTAACAAAAGCTAATGAACTGCAAAAAGAGGAGGGTTTTCTCAGCTTTATTGTGAGAATATTTTCTGACTAAATTATACTTCTTATTAAAAAAACTGTTGAAATGTAGATGGTTGGTTTATATGGCAACACCTTTCTGATCAAATTTACAGACCATCGATTGCGATGGATGAGTAGCTTGACATTCTGTACCAAGACGAATGCTCCACAATGATGGAAGAAATGGTAATCTCTTTCTGAGAAATCCTTCTTGGCTTTGTTTTTTCCAGCTTGAAGTGCAATCTTGTTGTGTATTCCTTCCGAATGACAGCCTGCCTTCTCCAAGTACCATTGTATCGGGTGACATTCCTGGGACTGTACGAAGCTGGTACCATGGGCAGGCCAGTATGCCTGGCACGCTTGTCGTCTGCTTGCCCCAGATAAAGATTATGAGTGCTGGGCACAAGCACATGGAACCACTGCAGGAAATCCCGTTTGTCGTGCTGAGGCCCATCCTGGAAGAAGGTAGTGTGACAAACTCAAAAAAGTTTACTCTTCATTTTCCGTTTTGTCTTCACTTTATATTGTAAACTTCTGATGTTGTGCTTTTTTTTTAGGAGTATATTATGTATTATTGATGGCTGTAAATACTAATGATAAGGTTTGCCTCACAGAGATCCAAGTGAAACTCATCAGCAAAGAGCTAGTTCTGTGATATGTTTTGTATGTTTGTTGAAACCAAAAGAAGTCAGAAGTGCTGACTGATTTTTTTCAATTGATTTTTATTGTTCGGTTGACCATGTCGCCACAGCCGGTTTGATACAATAGGAGGGGGCAGTGAGATGTGAATTCCAAGGCAGAATGGAGGCAGGCTAGGAAAAACTTCTTGCAACTCCCTCTTCCTCCAGCTTTTATTGCTGAGTATGGTGTCAGACGGTATGGGGTATCCCCTTGGTCAGTCGGGGTCAGCTGTCCCAAGTGCACCCCCTCCTAACTTCTGGTGCACCCTGAGCCTACTTCTGCTGGGGCAGTGGGAGCAGAAAACACTTGGACACTGTGCAAGCACTGTTCAGCAGTAATTAACACATCCCTGTGCTATCACCACTTTTCATCACAAATTTAAAACATATCACCATACCGGCTACTATGAAAAAAATGACATCTGTCCCAGACAAAACCAGTACGGTGGTGTCTAGTTAGCTCATTACTGTGTTCTTGAACTGCATTTTTTGGAAAGGATTGTTGCTGGTTTGTGTGTTTGTTCTAAGATGAAAAGATATACTTGTTGCTAAGATGCAGCAGTTGTTCCATTGCTTTTGTGACAGCATTTTCTGGGAAAATTATTCTGTTTTCTGCATACTTATTGTTGAGACATAAGTAATTGTAAAGGGTATGCTATGAAAAATTAAGTCAAAAGCACATTCAAGACCTACACCTTATCCTGCCATCTTAAATCGGTTTGGATTTGTAACAGTGTTTTCCCTCTCCTAGAATATAAGTTCTGCCACCTATATTGGACCCTTCTCCTCCTTCCTGTGTTTTATCTTGACTCACGGTAACAAAAATAAAATTGTAGTTTTAAATACTGAAAGTCATATTGGAGATGCTGCCAACTGAAAAGGGGGGAGTGGAGGGAAGAAAGAAAAGAAGAGTGAGAAAGGTGTATGTGTTTTTTCTAATAGCTTTCAATAGGAATGATCTGATTTGCCAATCATGACAGATAAAAGATAAATAAATTTAACCAAAGTCTTTTGTTTGTTTTAAACTGATTATGTAATTTAAACCATTTATGAAAGTAAGAAGTCATTTGAATTTTGTCAAACCCAGATTTGAAGGAAAGATCCTAGTGAGAGAAAAGAATACCCATGGTTGGGATAAAGGAATTTATTTGTGTGTAGCTTTGTGCTCTGGGAATAATGCCAAACAGAAGTTCTCACAATCTTGATATTTTTGATTCTCTAATGGGGTTGTTGCCTTCTCCCATGCCAAAACTCCCCCTTATACAGGCTACTAAAAAGTTTTTTCAAAGCTTTTAAGTCACCTTTGTTTTTTCCCATGTAGAGGTAAATAATTTTTATGGACTTTCATTGGCAGAGTCTCTTAATTTGCATTCTAGCTTTGAACAGGACTTCAGGGACATACCGTCATCCGTAAGATGTTACCATTTCTCTGAAATTATATTTATTTAACCTTGCTTTTCCCAGAAACTATTTTTTGAATCTTTAGTTCTTTTATAAAGAAGATAGAAGTGAAAGGCTAGTTTAAAAGGATGTATTTTTACTTTTAAGAAAGCTGTGTTCTCGAATATATTTTTCTTATTACATGAAAAATTAAAAGAGGAGGAAAAGGGAGCATAGTCATACTGTCATTTGGGGATATTGCAGCCTACTCACAGATAGTTCTTGACCTTAAGACATCAACATACTGTAAAAAAAAAAAAAGCTTATACAATATCCCACAATCAAGTATTTCAATTTGTTTTCAGCATTCTGATACATTTATTTTCTGAGTTCATTGTAGTTTGTAGGAATAATTAACATTTTAATTACAGTGCTTTGATTCAGAAATGTAACTTAGCTCAGTCGTACCAAGTAATTCCAGAAATTTTAAGTGTTATAGTAGGAAAGTAAATTGAAGACATGAAGGGAACTAAAATTTTGCTTCAGGTAAAGCACTAAGTTTAGAGTCATAATGAGAACTATTTTAGCATCTATGAAATCCCCCTGGTTTTAGAAATTTACATTTTTTATTATTTTAATTTAGAATCCTTTCCTGGCTTCCATTCATATTTTTAAGCTGGTTGCTGTTTTTTTCAGTCTGTTCTCTCTGCTGCAATTCTTTTGCTCTTTCTCCCCCTTTTCCCCCTGCCCCCCCCATCTTTAGCTGGTACTTGCAACGTGTTCATCTTTGGGTTCATACTGGCAACTTTTATGAACGTAAAAATGTTTGGTTAGGTCAGGTACAGTGAGATACAGATATTCAGGTAAGACACAATAAAATACATTTGAGAAAACAGTGTTCAAAATATCTTAAAATTGTTGTTGGTACTGCTAGATACCATGTTCATGTTCTCACATGGATAGCAGTACGCTGACAATCGGGTAAATCGCTGTATTGCAGACATTTAAATCTGAGAGAGAGCTGTTGTTTTTGAAATATGATGAATTATATAACCTCACAGATTTTTGTAGCCTATGTATAAACTCAATAAGTTGTCAAGTGACTTGTAGGGAAATAGAAAATTAGGGTTTATAATACAAGTATGTGAATCCATTATAATGAAATGTATTGGTCATAAACTACTACAATATAATAGAAACACATGGATTTCAACCTGCAGAAAAGGCAGTTAAATGCCCACAGCAGCAGCATGTTGTCATTCTTGGAAGTTATCATTTTACATTAGATTTTTTAAAATGCTCAACTTCAATATAACTGAAAAATAATTTCTGTAGATTGTAAGGTGAATATTTGATGTTCAAATAGTGTGCAATTTAAGTTGGTATTCAATGTCACCCTCTGTAAAACATGGTCATTATTGTGTTTAACTTCTCTGTTATGGTTAATGACCTTGTAAAATTAGTTCTAGCATTTTAGTGCTGTTCTTCAGTATCTGAATAGCAGTGAACTTCTGCATAGACAACTCACTAATGTGTTCAGCTGTTAGAGCTCTCTAGTAGGTGGGTTGGAGTTAGAAAAGCCTGTGTGTTTGTGCTTATATTTGAAGTTAATGCGACTAAATCTCATCTGCTAAAAGTGGACTCTGGACCTGGGCAGAGCTCTTAGGGCTTTCGACTGGGTGCACCTAGGATTATGTGTCTGTACAACTTCTTCCCTGTAGCATGACTGGGAGGAGGTACAGCAGTGCCCTAACATGTAGTGATTGCAAGCCAAGATGCTTTGTGAAGATTGCAAAGGATACCTTTAGCAAGCCTGGGAATAGATCCCAGATCATACGCATGATAAAGCTTTCATCGTCTCTCTCCTTGCTATTACTAATTTTAGACAAAAAAAAAATTCTCTTTTGTACAGCAGTTGACATTGTATGCACAACATTGTATACAGCTGCCACTTGTGCAATCTGGTTTTTAAAATAAAGATGTATCGTATAAAAGTGAGAGCAGACATACAACAATTATTAGTAGCGGAGTATGTTTGTCAGTGTTGTATGTCGTGCATATGGAAAGGCTTATAACGAGCATTGACTCTAGCTAAGAAACAAAGAGCATCGAATAACTGCCAGAGAAAGTACTTGCACATAGCAAAAATTTGTAATTATATATATTGGAAAAAGAACTCAAACACTTTGTAAGAAAGGAATCTTGCAATTAGCAGATAAATGATGAATGCTAATTGTCTGGTGATGGGGGTCAGTCAACTGCCAAATATCCAAAGCAGTATTTATCAATTTAAGAAGTTATCAAAGCAGTTGAAATATTTTAATGCATACATTGTCATGTTTAAGTCAGTCATGATGTTTGAAAAAATTAAAAATAAGGATTTTTGAGAGTGGTAGATAATGAATTAACCAAAATCTTCAGCCATACTGGGGATCTTTCATGTGTATCTTCTATAATCTTGCCCACGAGAGGTGTGGGGTGAGCTCTAGTTCCACTGAAGGCAATGTCAAGTTTACTTTATAATATTTCAGCATAAAAGGATCTCAGCAATTAGATGACAAAAGAATAGTATACGTGGATGGGGAGATTATATGTAGAGAAAATACCTGCCAAGTGTGGCACTGACTTTTCCATCCTTCCTACTAATAAGCTATTTTTTTAAATAAATCTATAAACTGTTTCTTTTGGTGTTTAAACACTTGGAATTAATTATTTAGTTTCAGAGAACACATCTGTAAATGAACGCTGGTGCAGTTTTTTTAAAAAACAAATTAAGCAAACAGCAGTACATCAACAAGAATTTATCAGATGGACAGGTCCAGTGCAATGTTAGAATGATTGTGTAGGGTGTATCAAGCTGAAGAAGAGGTAATTGATGACATTAGGGAGAATTTTATAGTTGTAAATTTGCCGTATATTTATTATGGTGTTTGTTCAGTCTTCTGTGGGTTTTGTACATTGATGAAATCTGATCCGTGTTTTCCTGTTAAGGTAGATAATGTATAGAGTCAACATTCAGTATTTTCTGTGGAGATTCTTTCCTCCTAGTCCATGAAATATAAGTGATGTTAATTTACTGTGGTGGTCACAGAAAAACGAAGTTAATGTATAGTAATCAGAAACATGACATTAGTGTTGACTTCGCATTTGAATTTTTTCCATCTATGACAATTAATATTTGTATTTCTTGGCTGACTGAACTTGGAAAAAATACAAATTGCTAACTACTTTAAAATTTCTAATCTGAAACCTTTCCAAAATATTTTCAAGTTAGTTCAGCTGAGCTGAATTCTTCAGCATGCAATAACTTCAAAATAAACTGCTGAAGTTTTCAGTTCTTTCTTAGGATGAGGCACACAGACTCTCCTGATACTTACTCCTGACCACATAAATTTATTGCGGGTGCCACCTGTGGAAGAAACAAAAGGAACCCCTACTAAAATAACATGGTAAAAACATGTTTGGATCCAGCTTTATTTTCGTTTCAAAACTTTTCTAAAGTTTCTCTTGAATAACCACAGTTAACACGTCCAGGCTGAGGTTTGTGGATGCTCACCAGCCTGCTGTGTTTGGATCTGAGGCTGCATCCAGCCAGTTTTATGTTATTTTGAATTGGGGAAGGCATTAAAGTAGGGACAAAAAGGCATAACTTCCTAGAAAATCTGAAAATTGGAATGATGAAAACTTTCTTTAGAGGGGGAAAAAAAACAAACCAAAACCTAAAATAATTTTTATGTTCTTGTACTTCTGAAGAGCAAAAAATCAGGTAGTATGTGGGATTGTATTGCATTTGCGTGGCAAGGTTTTGGTAGTGGGGAGGACTGCAGGGGTGGCTTCTGTGAGAAGATGCCAGAAGCTTTGCCTGTGTCCGACAGAGCCAGTTCCAGCTGGCTCCAAGATGGACCTGCCGCTGGCCAAGGCTGAGCCCATCACAGAGGTCGTGAATGGGTAAAAAAACCCTGTGCAACAGCAGCTGGGAGAGAGGAGTGAGAATATGTGAGAGAGGCAGCCCTGCAGACACCAGAGTTAGTGAAGAAAGAGGCGGAAGAGATGCTCCAGGCACCAGAGCAGATTCCCCTGCAGCCCGTGGTGGAGGCCATGGTGATGCAGGTTGTCTCCATGCAGTCCATGGAGGTCTGTGGGGGAGCAGAGATCTACCTGCAGCTCATGGAGGACCCCAACACAGCAGAGCAGGCGGATGGGTCCTGGAGGAGGCTGTGACCCCATGGAGAGCCTGTGCTGGAGCAGGCTCCTGGCAGGAACTGGGTCCCTATGGAGAGAGGAGCCTAGGCTGGAGCAGGTTCTCTGGCAGGGCCTGTGACCCTGCTGGCAACCCATGTCTGTTCCTGAAGGAGTGCTCCCTGTGGAAAGGACCCACGCTTGAGCAGGTGGTGAAGAACTGCAGCCTGGGGGAAGCGCCCAGGTTGGAGAAGTTCATGGAGGACTATCTCCCATGGGAGGGACCCCGTGCTGGAGCCGAGGAGGAGTGTGAGGAGGAAGAAGCGGCAGAGATAATGTGTGATGAACTGACCCCAACCTCCATTCCCCACCCCTTGTGCCACTCAGGGAAGGGGAGACAGAGAATTTGGGAGAGAAGTTGAACCCAGGAAGAAGAGAGGCGTGGCAGGAAGGTGTTTTTAGATTTATTTTTATTTCTCATGATACTTACTCTGGTGTTAACTGGCAATAACTTAATTTCCCCAAGGTGAATCTGTTTGGCCCATAATGGTAATTGCTGGGTCATCTCCCTGTCCTTATCTCGACCCACGAGCCTTTTGTGCTATTTTCTCTCCCCTGTCCAGCTGAGGAGAGGAGGGATAGAGCAGCTTTGGGCACCTGGTGGCCAGGCCAGGGTCAACCCACCCCAGGGATTCTGCTTCAGTTTCCATCATCTGTATGGTCAGTTCCTTTCAACACTATCTGGTAGAAGTGTTGAAGGTTTTCTTTTGCTAAAAAGAGTTCCTGTAGGCCTTTTATAGACCCACCCAAATAATTCTCTCTGTGGTCCTGCTTTTGGAAACCTTTTTTTCCCATCGATTGACAATCTAAAGAGAGCAGATTGCTGCAGCCATTTTTGTTGTTCAGCTGAACGCTGCCAGTTCCCTCGCTGAGTATTTTTGATAATGATTCATGGTAGGCTGCCAGGAACTTCTCTGGGTAGGCTCCCTCCTAAATATAAGAAATAAAGTGCTCGGTGTATATCTGTAATAATCTGTTTTTACAAAATCCATCACTGTTCTCATCCTAGGAAGTTAAGCGGAGGCAATGGAAAGAGCTGCTCTGTGATCATGGTTTTAACTGAGCAGTGCGTTGGGATGGGCTTTCCTCCGTGGCACCACTGTCGAGATGCCAGCTGTAAATTTTGTGAAGAAAGATAATTCTCCTTTTTAGTATTAAAACCTATAAACTGCTTTAAGTATAATGTAAGGAACTGCCTCTGCCATCCATATGGTGAAATAACTGGGGAGTGGTTTCCAGATACTCCTCAATTTGAGGAAAATCATATAAAGTAAAAAGACTTCTTTAGAGTCTGGGTTGTACACATTTGTTCACAGTTTGGGGTTGAAATTTCCAATGGATTTCAGTTTTTAAGAAGCTGCAAAAAATTTATTGCTGTTGTTTAAATTTTGACATACAGAAAGTAATTGATGGTTAAATTATATTTGTGAGAGTTTGGGCTCAATTTAGTGGTTGTTTTGAGAAAATAATAGCCTTTTTTTTTATTATGCGATTATTTAATTGTTTTCCCTTCTTTTTAATCATTAGGTGATGCTTTTCCATGGACTATTAGTCTGCATCATTTCAGTATATATACTCTTCTTGGACAACAGATGACGCTTAATTTAGTGGAACCGATGGGCTGTACTTCTACTTTAGCTGTTACTTCACAGAAACTGCTTGCTTCGGGGCCAGAATCCAGACACTCATTTGTTGTCTGCCTCCATGTCGACCTTGAGTCCCTTGAAATAAAATGCTCCAACCCCCAGGTTGGTACATTTAATTGATTTATGAAAGGAAATTAAAAATAACTTGATTTAAGTACAATTGTCCTGCATTTTGTCGGAGAGGGTCTCTTCTATCTTAATGTTGTGTTTTTTTTTTTTAACTGGGCCATCAAGATCAAGGTGCTTAGATTAAGATTTGCTTTGAAGCTTTCTCAAGTTTTGTAATTTAAACTCTTCTCAGAATGTAATAGCTACAGAACAAATGCATCTTTTGGCTGATGGAGTGAAATGAATTGCAGATGTACATTAAATGCTCTAGTGCTGTTCTGCTGTCACTGTGGATTCATATATTGAAGTGGTTTAAGTAATTTTTTACCATATTTTCATAGAACTAACATGTCTTTGGACATCAAATGGTTTTTAGGCAAACAATGGTATAGTAAAAGAAAAAAAACCAAAACAGATGAATGTGTGTAAACAAAAGTTACCACCTCATTTATGTGTATTAAAAGGCAAAGATGTTGCTAGATTTTCAGGGAGTGCACCCTGTACTTTACTGACCTGGGGCAAGTTTGCTGTAGTTCCAAGTAGGTTTCCTATGTGAAATTTTAAGTAATCTTTACTGCAATTTGAATAACGCTTTCCTGACAGTTGCAATGTTTCCAGTGGTGCTGGAGAGAACACTCCTGCTCTTGGGAGTTGGGAATCTGTTGAGGGTTGAGTAGGGCTCTGCATTCTTATGCTGTCTGCTCCGAAGTTTTAGCCACATGTAAGATTTTTCAAAGGACGTCATGGATGAAACGAAGTGTTTGTTGCTTTATTTAATAGAAAGAAAGGGAAAGAACACAAAGTATTATAATTTTGGTCCGATAGACAGCACATCATGTTTGTGCAGATTTATGGACCCATGGCCTAAGTCTGGGAATACTAAAGCTAAGGTGGCTCATGTAATTTTAATGTTATCCCTTGTGTGTAGTCATTACAATACATTTCTCAGTCTCATGCAATTTTTTCCCTTGCCTCATTCCATGTTCTATGAATGAAACAAGTGTTTTAAACTATGTGTTTATTTTACGCTTAATGTGTGGTCTCCTGGCCCTTTGACTGCCTTCCGTCCGAGTTATTTCTGACTCACTTGCTGTATGCCATTGTCTTCTGTGCTGGATGGACTCACACTCACTAGGAAGAGGGTTGGTAGAGTGAGATTGTGCACCAGACGTGTCAAAATTTAAAATTGAGCAGCCTCAACAAGGTCTACTCAGACTTGTAAAGCTGAATGGCAGGTGTGTTTGCACACATAAAGGGTTGTCACTGTGCTATAAACGTATAAACAGGAAAGGACAAAATTATGATTTTGCTGGGAATTTTACATTTTATATTTGAAGACTCCTGAAAGCTTTACTTTGCAACTTGATGGTATTTCTGTAACGCTTCATGAATTCATATGTGATAATTTCACAGCCTACAGAAACCTGCCTTATTCTGTGATAATTTTCATAGAATTGTACAAAAATCATCTTGATATTGTGGCTCTTCAGAGAATTGGTAAATATTGTAAGATGTTATGTAGCAAAATAGTTTGCTGCATTTGATCAGTACACTGTTAGTGAAATTGGTGAAATTCCAGCAAATTGTCTCATAGTCAATTACTGAAGTATTAGAATGACTGAAAGGACATAGGTAAATTATTTGAGCTAAGTGAAGGTTTTTGAGCTGTGCTTTCTCCCCTATATCTGCCTTGTCCTTTCTGCTTTACTTATGCGAAAGGAGGAAAAAAAAAATCAATCTTCTTTAACCAGATGTTCAAGAAGAAAAAATGAAAATTACAATTACATAAACAGCATTTGGTAGTTATAAATTCACAGTAGAGTAACTATGAAATTTGATTCTTTAGGATGACAGGCTGTATTTTGTCTGTAAATGACAGCCTTAAAGTAGGTGATGCTTAGTGAATTTGTTAAATGGTAGCAAAGGTGAAGTATTTTACTATATGACTGTTATGATTTAATATGAAACCATGTTCCGATGGTTTAAAGTCAATAGATACTTCCAGCGTGCAAAATTGCCCGGATATTGGATTTTGTTGTAGTTTCCCATTTTGCAGTGATGTGTTATTTTTTAAGTATAAAATGCTGTAACATATTGAACTTCCCAGATTTTGCCAAGGAGTCAGTGGGGTCTTGTTGAGTTATGTGTGGTTTTGCCGGGGAGGGAGTAGAAGCAGTGAGAGAGGGAAAATTTTCTTAACAAATACTGGCAGAGTTATTTCTATTTTTGTCATACCATTTTTCTTCTCTTGAATAGAGTGTACTAGAAATAATTATTATCTATTAACTGTTAAAATTATAGAGGAGAAAGGCCTTGCACTGACTTTAGCTCATCTAATATAATCAGAATATTAAGACTACTCACTTGAAAAAGTGCAACCAACAAGAGAAGGACAAATCCTTCCATTTTTTAATGAGTAACAACCAATGGAATAAAATGAAGTGTATTAAAAATAATTCAAGGCATAACTTCATCACTTTATCTGAAGTTTTACAATTTTATCTCCATGTAGACATGTGCCTGCTTTTTTTTGTTTTAATGAGGTTTTGGTGTGAGGCTTTTTAACATGTCTCCACAAAAATCGTCTCCCTCTACTCAAAGGGTGCTTTTTTTCTTGGTGAACTTGTTTTGTCTCTGGTTTCAGAGCAGGATAGCATCTTAGGGTCATGCTGCTTGGCTGTCTAGGTGCTGGCGATGTGCAGAGAGATGGGTACTGCTGTCTGAGAGAGCCACTGTTTCACAGCAGCTGCAGAGATTCTAGCCTGATTTTTAAAATCTCCCTGATAACTTAACTAATCATTAGCTTTAATGATTATGACTGTTGCAACCCCAATACAATTTAAACTCTTCAGCGTTGGATTGGCTGACAAACCTCTTCACCTCGTGTCTGAGCGTGTATGTAAACACAGAAGTTCTTTCTTTTGTGTTATTTTGGGGATTTATGAACAGTAGCATAATTAAATTTCTGGGAGCCCTGCTTAATTAAGTAATTATCCTTTGATTTCTTGATCAAAAAATATTTTGAGGGAGGGGAGGCTGCAAGCGTGTATGATTTGGGTATGTGCCTGTATCCTATTAATTTTCTAGAGACTCTTTTGCCAGCGAAGTGTCAACACTAGTTAATGGTGTATTATTCAGTCAATCAGATGGACATTACTAGCTGATCTTCTTGCGTGATGTGGAAAAGAGTCGGGAAAACTTAGAAATTTGTGATTAGCAATTTAAAGGTTGCCAGTGCATATCAGCGCTACAGACACTAAATATTTTAAAGCTTTACTGAACTTTTTGCCACAGCCACCATTATTCTTTGTCTGTAGATTGCTCTGTATATGAAGACAAAAGTACTGAGAATTTTGTCTCCTTTAAAGAAAAATTCTGTCAAAAGAGTATATGACCTCAGTGTAAGCCTTGAAACTTCAAAAGAAAATCTAACATGAATTAAGAAGGTTGTGTTTTTTTTTTTTAAACTCCAGGACTTCACCTCTTAAGAAAGGACTGTAGCATGTACTCTGAGACTTCATCACACATTCAAAATCGAGTACTGTTTTGTATCAAATGTAGATTGACAACAGTGTTTTTCTGCATCTGTTCTGCCCACATAAGAAGCCAGCTTCATAGAGTAGATGTGTCCTGAGGCTTAAAGTTCTTATAAATATGAGAATTTCCATTTTTTATAATGGCAAGCTGGGTATGGTATCCAGCTGTGGATCTGCTTATATATTGTTTGCAGTTTTCTCTGAGCTTGTTTTATACAGTATATTGCAGGGTGTTGTCATACAAATTCTGTGATTAATGCTTATTTACAAAAACTTGTGTAAATATCTTAGAACTGAGTCAAACAATGTGCAAGTTAACCAGTGTGTTTCTGAGGATTGGAATGACATATGCTAGGACACTATTGAGTTTGATAGTGGATATTCTTCCTGAAACTTAGAACAGTTTCATGTGCTGTGTGGGATCATTACTTTAGTACAATTTAAATGAATAATTTTTGCATTGTTAGTATTTCGTAAAGTTTATATGTTCGCCTTTTTCTAGAGGCAGTATCTTTATGTATGAAACGTACCATAAATCACCTTTATTTAATTGTGAAAATTAATGTTAAAAGTTTTACAAGACCATGTTATTGGTCATATTTTTATGAGCTACATAACATATGTAGACAAAGCACAAAGTACTTTTATCAAAATCCCTATACTGTAACTGATGTTAATTATTTTAATTGCAATGTAGTTGCTTATCAGAACATTACAGATGGTGAGAATTTCAGTTTTGACACATTGTAAGTCTCAGCGGAGGACTTTGATTTTCCTTCACCTCATTAAGGAAAGTTTCATCTTATGAAAAGGTTTTTTTTCTTTTAGGTGCAGCTTTTGTATGAACTGGCTGAGATCACAAGTAAAGTTTGGAATAAAATTCAGAGAAAAGGAATTTTATATCAATCTTCTCTCTATACTGAAACCATGACAGGACCTGCTCCTCCTAGCTCTCCAGTTAAAAGTAGTGTTGGTACGGCTCTACCAGACACCAGCACATACAGCCCATCTGCTGACATTGGGACCACTACAGAGGTGAGTTTTCTTAAAAAAAAAAAAGTTATGTGAGTTCTGATTGACAAGGTGTGGTGGTGTGCAGTCAAGTAAGAATCAGAAGAAGCAGTAGCGTGACTGTGGAAAGTAGCTTTGCTCTGATAGATGAATGAGGAATACTTCATTACCCAGTTTGGTGGAACAAGAGGAAGGAGGAAAAAAAAATAAATTTCTGTATTGGTCCTATGTTTATTATTTGTCTGGATTGTTTCTCTTTGATGTGAATGTTACATTAATTCTTGTCAGAAAATTATGGTTAGTGTTTTCGGGTCAAGTAACATAAGGCATTTTTCAAGTTCAGAATTATTAGAACACTAACTGGGATTTTGGAAGTGTCTGTGATAGCTGTGCTGCTTGTCAGTCGTTCCAAGTAGCTTCAGCAGTCAGCCTGTCATGTTGAAGCCGGTCACTGTGATGCCTGGGTCAATGGAGAGCTGCTGTGTGCAGGCTGTTTTGGCAACCAGGAGAGGTACGGGGCAATGAAGACTCCCAAGGCTGGCATTGCAGGTCACCCAGCTGTATGCTCACCACAGGTCCATCCAGCCATTGCTACCTCCATCTATGAACTAGATGGAGGTAGTGGTGAGGCACTGGAACAAGTTGCCCAGGGAGGCTGTGGATGCCCCATCCCTGGAGGTGTTCAAGGCCAGGCTGGATGAGGCTTTGAGCAACCTGGGCTAGTGGAGGGTGTCCCCGCCCATGGCAGGGGGGTTGGAACTTGATGATCTTTAAGGTCCTTTCCAACCCAAACCATTCTATGATTCTATGAACTACTTCTGGAGCTCAGTTCCTTCCCCTCTCCCAGCTATCCCGTGTGTCTGGAGTGCTTTTGTAACTCAGTCCCATGAGGGTTTTGGGTAGGCGGCTTCAAATATAAGAAACATTGGCCACTTGGTTTTATGTATTTCTGCTTCCTTAATTTACAGCACTGCATAACTGCCTGGAGCAATCTGGTACCTGATCTTAATCTCTGTGTGTGTCTAAGACTAAAATATTGTTTTGAGGTGTGGGAAGGAGTTCTGCTTCTCTGCCATACCCAGGAAAGAAGGCTAATTCTTTTCTCAGCATGAATAGAGTGTTAAACTTCATCCATCATTAGCTATGAGCCACCAGATAGCTGATCATAGAATCATAGAATGGTTTGGGTTGGAAAGGACCTTAAAGATTATCATGTTCCAACCCCCCTGCCATGGGCAGGGACACCCTCCACTAGCCCAGGTTGCCCAAAGCCTCATCCAGCCTGGCCTTGAAGCCCTCCAGGGATGGGGCATCCACAGCTTCTCTGGGCAACCTGTTCCAGTGTCTCACCACACTCACAGTGAAAAATTTCTTCTTCATATCTGATCATCTAGATCTGCCCTCTTCCAGTTTAAATCCATTACTCCTTGTCCTGTCACTACATGCCCTTGTAAAAAGTCCCTCCCCATCTCTCCTGTAGCCCCCTTCAGGTACTGGAAGGCTGCTCTGAGGTCTTCCTGGAGCCTTCTCTCCTCTGGGCTGAACAACCCCAACTGTCTCCGCCTGTCCATAGTAGTATGGGTGGTTGCAGGAGGCTGTGCAACTGACCAGGACTAGTATTGGTGATTTTCTTAGTGCCCCTCTCAGGCTTACTCGTTAGAATAATGAGTTGACATTGTTTGTGCTCAAGGAGGGAGCTAAATGCTGAGATGAGTTGAAGGTGTATCAATGGTATATCTATGCAATGCATCATTCTTAACTTTAATAAAACTATTAGAATGTGGGGAGACTGTTCTGAGAGACTGGGCTTCCTTCTCAGGGTCAACACAGCAGTTTTGGGGGCACCTCATAGCAACACTGTGCTGAAACACAGGCAAATAGGCAACGATTTGAACGCTGGGTGGGATTACATATTCAACAGCATTTGGCCAGGATTGCTTTAGCCCTGTGTATGGTTCATATTAATCTCTGGGTTTGGAAAAAATGAAGTGGTGATTGCAGTGCTTTCTTTTTATGCGCATCACGCACAGAGACGTAACCGTCATTTAAAGGTGTTTGAGCTAGGGTTTCAGTAGCTAGGTTGTTTCACTAAAATGTGTATAGATTATCCAAATAGTCTTGGTTTTGGTGTATTTCTATGTGTGTGTGATCTCAATTGTGAAAAATTTGGCCATGGATACAGAATTGAAGGTAAACAATAATAGTAATAAAACAATGTGGTCACAAAAAATAGTATCTTTCCACCTACTCGCATCAAATCCCTTTCTCATTAAAATCAAAACCCACCAGATTTATAAATAACGATTTTGTTTTGACCCTCTATATAGACAGCATTATTTGGAGTACATGCTGTACTTGGAGCATTACTTGAAACTGATTCAGTAATTGTTTTAATCCATATGTTACCAAGATTATTTTGGTAATATGGGTCCAAGTTCAACATTCATATCCTACCCCTTTGCAAAATGTTGTTAATAATTTATTTAATTTTCTTCCTATTCTCAACAAATGTTATGCACTAGCTAAATAAGTTTTCTCCTGATCTACATGAAGTTTAGTTAATTAGCCAACAAAGGACAATGTTAGAATTTGTGTTGTCTTTTCCTCTCTGAGCTAAGACCATAATTTCAGTCCTGTTTAGAACAGAAAGTTCTATTAAAACACATGGCATTAATATTGGATTTTTTTCACAATAGGGGACTTAGAATTGACATAGCACTTTACAAATGAGATTTGAAAACTGGTTTGTAAGGAATATGTCATTGTGCTTAGACAGCGTAAATCAGTTTTAAAAATTGACCATGCTCTGAGGATATTATTAAAGATACGGAAGAAGAAAGAAAGGTACAAACAGGGGAACATGTTTGCATGAAGCCATAGTTGGTATGACTGAACGACTGAGCAGTAGATCTCCTGTCCCTTGTCACCATTCGGAGCTCTCAGCTGAAGGTGTTCTGTCTGTGGCTGGGGTGGGAAGGCAGCACAGAAGGAAGAGCCAGCACAAGGCGTATATAAGTGCACAGACAGAAAAGCATACTGAGGCAGGTGTCATTTGTTTAGTGGAGACAGTGGAGTGGGAGAACATAGACACGGCCAGATGTTTGAGACTGTAAGAAGTTCTTTGTCAGAAGTTGAAAATCAGAATTAGAAGGCTAATTTTTATCTTTTCAGGAAGAGATTCACAGAGTTTTTCAAGTAGTAGGGTGATATTTTTAGCTCAATGGCTGAGGAAAATCTTTTTCCATTTCTGATTAACTTGGGTGGGAATATTAGGTGTATTGCAGTGATTAAAATCAAAACAGTGTGTACAAGGGTTTTAATTAACAGTAAAAAAAGAGAAGGGTGATGTTTTTGAATTACTGTGGTTGAAAACAGACTTGGAAAGAAAGTCAAGCCAGAGTTTAAATTCCCGTAGGACTAGTAGCTATGAAGGTGCTGTGTCTGAGTTAGTGGGTACTATCACTTTTATGAATTTGTAAGTCAGTGTTTATACTTGAAGACCACTTTTGATAACGGTCTTGTGATTTCTTGAAAAAAGTTAGTGGTACTGCAAGGTGAAAAAGAACAGATAGCCAGTGGAGGAGTCATCAAAATGATTTGGTTGTTTTGGGATGTAATATGAAAAGTTGTCTTGACCTAGTGCTTTCTTGTATTTAAAGACTGAGGTTTAAATAAAACAGGACAAAATTCAGAAAACCAATTATTCCTTCACTCTTAGGACTAATTTTATGGAATATTTTTCCAGGTATGTTCTGAAGAAATAATTTTAATTTCCAAAAGTGTAGAAGTGGGATGGGAGATGTCAGAGTGACCTAATGCTTGTCAGCTTCATATGTCATGCTTCAAGTACTCTTCAGAGACTGATACAGAAAATCTGATCCGTGGGGAGGGATTGGTGGTGTTTGGAGATGGGAAGACAACGGTTATCTTTAATACCTCACAGAAGGGGTGGTTGTAGGAACTGGGATATTGGGAAAGTTAACCAACTGAGAGTAAGTGATACTGCTTAGAAGCAGAGGATGGCTGAAAAAGGCATGCTTTGAGTGAACAGTAGAGCAGAAAAGGGAAGGTGGAGGCAGCTGAGAAGATTGGAACAGCATTCTACCATTTTCCTGGGTCTGATTTATCCCTGCTTGGGGTTTTGTTGCTGGTTAGAATAAGACCACTTCTTTACCCATAGAGTCTGAACCACCGTCAAGGGAGCAATAAAAGTGGATGAGGCAGCTATAGGACAGGCACTCCCTGGGCAGGAGACCTAACCCCAACAGAACCTTGCTTGATTGCTGTCTTGATACTGGCAGATCTGAAAACAATTTGCAATTACTCACAGAAATACAAAAATACTTCTGTTTTAATGTCTTTAGATTCTCTAAAATGCTCGTATTGATTACTTACACATACTTCTGGTCTTTAGAAATTTGCAGGTGCTTAATATTGGCTTAATATTACTTGCAAAGATGTCAGTGGGGGCAAATCTAGGTCCATATTGTTTGATTTGGAAAATACGGTCCTGTGTTTGTAGATTATAACTTGTTTTCAGGCTATTGTAGTAGTAATGTTTTTAATAAAAGAAATGGAGGAGGTAATATAAAAAAATGAAGTGCATCAGCCACGTTTTGACCTTGCAGCTATGTATTTTATGGTCATTATTGCCTATAAGCAGCAATGAAGTATATAGGGTAATTAAACAATACGTATTTCTACAGGTTTGACTTAGGGAGTTTTTCTAAAAGTTTGAAATATTGAAGTCTGTCAAGCAAAAATACTTTGCTGTGATAAGTACAGGGATTTTTTTTTAAATTTAGAGATTTTACAGTTAATGTGTTATTTTGTTCTGTGGGAGACAAATGATTATTTTTAAAAGCTTCTTTCAGCTGCAACGGACTTGCTATAAATGAGTCGGAAGAAAGCAAACTCTCACAACTGTTTATATTAAACAGCAGAAGAAGTCCGTTGTTTATGTGATCTGCGAATGATTTATATTTTAAGCTGCATGTAATTCTTTTCATGCTGACAAGCTGATAGTGAGCACCACAGTCCTATGTGGGTAAAGCTACCTAGCTTACTGGATTTTAGTCTGAGTGGTGGCAAGACAGGGAAATACGAGTGAGAGTCTTAAGTACTAGATGGCTGGAAACAGTTAATCATTTTTACCATTCCTCCTTTGGAACAGCAAAAGCAAAGGTAGTACAGACTACAACAGGCCACTTGTTACTGTTTACTTAAGTACAAACAGTGGTAGAAGTGTTTAGTCCTTGGGGACACGGAGTGATTGAGCAAGAACGCACAAGTTATTTTGATAAGGCATAGCAGTAGTGTGGCCAAACTGTGATCATCCCTGAGCTTCGGGCAGGCCAAGGATGAAGGCCTCGTGTGTTTGGATCTTCCTGATGAACAAAGATAAATTCTGCTAAGAAAATAAACTCAGAATATTGGTCAATTTGCAACGATTGGTGAAAGAATTAAATTGTGTATTTTAGGACTTGGCATGAGAAGTTGTGGGAAAATAGTTCAGGGTTTCTGACTCTGGCTTGATTTTTCTGTAGATCTGGAAACAGAGCAGAAAATTAATGCATAAACATATTTAACAATACCATGCTGGGTGCTGAAAATCCACAATGAAAATTGAAACTGCATGAGAAACAAGAGCACAGTCTCTCTTCTCACTTCAGCTTCTTGGTTTTTCACAGCAAAAATTTCTAAGAACTTGAGCTTATTTAAAAAAAAAAAAAAAGAGCTACTGCAGACCATCAGCTTTTTGTGACTCTGCCCAGTGGTTCTGGTTACAGTGCCATTAACAGAAGGCTAAGAAGAAATGCAGTCTCTTCATTTTTCACCTCCCAAAGGATACCCGTATAGCAACGTCTGCCTTCGCTGGAGCATCTGCAGCGCTTCTGCCACTGGGAAAGAGAATGGGCCAATTCAACTGTTTATGTCTGCTTGAATGGCAGAAAAAAAATTAAATAGTGTGTTCACATTGAACTGTTGAAGTAGGAGATGGGCAGAGCCAGTGACCTCTCACCAGGACGTGTTGTTGAGCAGCTGGGGATGTCTGTTGATAAGCTCTGCAGCTGGCATCGCTGCAAACAGAAGAGGTTATCACTGAAAGCCTCGGCCTAATGTGGCTTTAGCGATGCTGTCAGCTAGTCCGAGTGACAGTACATGCAAGTGGCTTGGAATACTGAAGGGGAATGCTGTAACCTGAGCAGAGAATTGCAGTGCAAAGCTAAGCACAATGAGTTGAGGCCCTGGTTAGGACTTGCAGGCCCTGTGTCCTGGTTTGAGCTGAGACAGAGTTCACTTTCTTCACAGTAGCTGGTGTGAGGCTGTGTTTTGGATTTGTGCTGAGGAGAAGCTGATCACACACCGATGTTTATAGTTGCTGCCAGGACAGTCAAGGACTTTTCATCTTCTCTGCTGTGCCAGTATCTGCAGGGGCAGGAGAAGCTGGGAGGGAGCACAGCCCCAATTACTAGCCTAGGATTTGACCTTAGGTTTAGGACTGAGACCCAGATTGGCCAGTGGTATGTTCCATATCATGCATGTCATGCCCAGTGTATGGATGAGGAGCTGTCCAGAAGATCTCTGTCTCATCGGGTCAGCACTCTCTCTGGGTCGCTGCACTCTCAGGGTCATCTCAGTCTCTCAGACTCTAATCTCCATTCCGGCATTGCTGTTTCGGGACTCTCCCTGCTCAGGGATCATTAGCCAGGAACAGACTGAGCCTTGGTCGTTGGGTGGTGAGCAGTTTCACTGTGTATCACTCATTTGTATATTTGTATATATTACTTTAATAATAGTTATTATATTCATCATCATATTAAGTTTTATTGTAATTTACTTATTAAATTGTTCTTATCTCAACCCACAAGTCTCTTCTCCCTTCACCCCTTTAATTCTCTCCCCATCCTCAGAAAGGAGGAGGGTGAGCGAGTGGTTGTAGTGGTGTTTTGCTGCCAGCCAGGGCCAAACTACAACACCCCGAGGTAGAGCAAGTTCCAAAACCCTAGCTATTGCAGGTCCAGCTGTCTGACCTGCAGCTTCCTCTGCTTCTGGCTATGTCCAGAGGGTCACAATTCCTTTATTTCTGATAACGTTGTTCTACATCGCTCTACATCAACGTCCTCCATTTGACTCCTAAGAATTCAAGAATGTTTTTCTTTTTCACTTCCAGAAATACGTGCGTGTGTAGGCTTCACTGTGTGTTGACTAAATGAAGTTTTGTTCTACAGCTACTCAATTGTGTGCTACGCAATTTGAATAGGATTTAATAAAGCCACCTCGCATGCTGCAGAAATTAAAGTGTGAGAAACATCTGCAAATCAGACGAGCATAAGCGCAAATGCCGTTGGAGTGATGCCAGTGAAAGCTTAGCTCCAGCAATAGTGTAGGAAGCTGCAAGCACCTTGGCCTCTTTGCCTCACCTGTACATTGTTTTATTATATCAGATATATGACCTATTGAATTATGTATTTGTTGTATTTATGTATATTGTATTGTATTATGTAGGTGACATCTGGGCCTGTACCTGTAACTCTGTTTTTTTTGTAAACTTCATAGATATAATAAGCTTGGAAGTAGGTAGGGGCCATGTTCCTTGAAATTCAGGATTTGCTGCTTGCAAGTTTGATTGCACATTCCTGGGTTAATTTCCTTTTTATATCTGTCTGGGGTTATGATAGATAAATGCAGTTCTTCAAGAATCTCACAAATATTGTTACAAGTAACCTTGTGCCAAAATTATCAACTGGCTGATTCTCTCAAAGGCATAGTGCATTATTTAATATCTGCAGAAAAATAAGCTTGAAGACAAGCGTGGGAAAATGGTAGCCTCCGTTTTCTACAGAACAAAGTTATCCATATACTCAAACCATTATACAAAAATTGTTCTCTGTGGAAAAAAAATAACAAAATGCATGAAACATCTGAACATATTCAACTATGAAAGTTAAAAAAAATATAAAATTCAAAACTTGTCATGGTGGTGGTACATATTTTCTGTTAAATGTGCTCCTTTAAGTTTAATTTACGGCTGTTTTCTTCTTTTTTAACTATCAGAAATGTAGAGACCTGCCAAAATTTTAGAACAGAATTGATTTTCATACAAAAAGCATTTTGGAACATGTTCAGTGGGAGAGTGATGTTGTGTATAGAGGGTGAGCAGGAGACTGTCTCTCATTCCTACCCCCTCCATCACAGTTTGTAAGTTACAGTTTGGCAAATTAAATGTGCCTACAGGACAAAAATAACTTAAATACTCCAACTCTTTTACCAAAAAAAAAAAAAAAAAGAAAAAAGCAGCAAATCAATCCTCGTAACAGGATTTTCAGTGCAGCTTTCATTTGTCATGTTCTTTTCCTGAAAACATTAACCTTTGTGTCTTCTTTGAACCCTTAAAGTTTAGGAAATGAATGGAGATTATTGACCACACAGAAGCTTCCACAAGCTCATTTGTCAACCAATCGTATATTTAAGAATATCCCAAGTGACAATCCCCTTTTTTTAAATCCCAGATATATTTAACAAGAGGCAACTAAAATGTTTCCAGTTCTTACCAAAAGCTGTTATTCCGTGGAATCATTTTCCCAAGCAGTCACAAGGAAGGACATAGAAGAAGGGGGAAAAAGAACAACCCCCAAACCAGCGTGTGTGTAGTACAGAAGTGTTATGGCCTCGCTGGGTGGCTCTTCACATGGCATCTCCAACAACTCTTTCTTCCTTTGCCTTTCAGGTGTGCACAAGGCTGCTTTTCCTCTTTCCCATTGCATCTCGGAATATTCCTTTCAGCCCGTGCTTTTTCATTGCTGATAGTATTTTATTAGTGTAGAGTATATATAGAGATAATATATTTTGGTCTATTTTTTTCCTGATGTTAAAAATTGGCTTAATTCAAATATACTATCAGGGAGTCTGTATTTATATGTATATAGCTTGGGCATCTACATCGGTCTAGACAGAAGGAAAAAAGAGGAGTGGTGAAAAGCGATGGCTTTTTTTCCTCAGCTATTGCATCTGTTTCATAGGGTGATTCTCTTCATGGTGGTGATGATTCTCCGTTCTCGGACTCCATTACATTGGAACAAACAACAAGTAATATCGGAGTCTCAAGTGGACGTGTCAGCCTATGGATGCAGTGGATGTTGCCAAAAATTACTGTGAAATTGTTCGCTCCTGATCCTAGAAATAATGGCACAGGTATTCAGCAGTTTTCCCTCATATACTATTCTAGTTTCCATACATTATTTTACAGCACAGTATTAGCTATTCAGAGCATTTGTTGACAACACTGAACACTGTAATGCAGAAGTAATAGTTTGGATCTATATTTTAAAGTTTTAAAGTCATTTTAAGTTTATTACGGATTTCAATGTAGAAGTTTTGACTTCTGTGTTGAGAAATATGTGTGGTACACGGCTTCTCTTTTTTACTTTGAAATTTAAGTTAGGTTATCATCTGGACAGTAATTGTTTGAAAAGAACTTGGATTCTATAAATGTACCAGAGTGCTTCAAAATATTGGTTTTGTGTTTTTTCTAGGAAACACTGCTGCTTAACAATTAACATTGTTACTCATAGAAAAAAATAAGGAGACTAATGATCAAAGCTCATTTTCAAAGAGATGTGCTTGAACTTTTGATTTTTACAAAACTAATTACATGAGCAGAAGAAATCTCAAGTGTTGTTAAAGTAAATAAATTGGCAAATATTTTTTTACATTTTTTTCAGGACTTATACTATGAACACCTAAACTGAAAACCTCATGTATAAATCTCTCTACACATTTGTATAAAAAGGTTTGGATTCCGGGATTTTTTCTGGTTCCTATCTGTGTCACTTCGATCAAAAAGTACTTTATGAAAAAATTCAGAGTAAAAGTAGCAACATCCTATTTACAAAATGTAGTGTCTCAGATATAGTTCATTAAAGTTTCAGATTAACGACCAATAATTTTTATTTTCTTTGACTATTGCAGAAGTTTGTGTTGTCAGTGAATTAGAAGACCTCAGTGCCTCAGTGGATATGCAGGATGTCTATACCAAAATCAAATGTAAAATAGAAAGCTTCAATATTGACCATTACAGAAACAGGTAATTCCTGGGATCTATTCTGCTTTCATCTCAGGCTGAAAGAAGAAGGCAGGTGGTGGCTTG
>VZTO01005469.1:2360-44060 GCA_013400615.1 Syrrhaptes paradoxus | reverse complement strand
GGGGTTTGTTTTTTTTTTGCAAATGTTAATATTCAAAATAAGATGTTTCATATTAAGTACATTTCTTTTTACAACAAAATAAACATATCAAAAAGTTAAATGTGTAACTTTGTCGCTACACTTTTCTGTTAACCATTTTGGATCAGATGACTAAATATGGATATGCAAATGGGAAAACCTTGATTACATTGCTACTGACATGTTGATTTCTTTTGGTAATAATGTTGCATTCTTTCCTTTCACTTACTTTTCCACCATAGCTGTGACTGCCTCACTGGATGGAAAGGCGCATTTTGCACTGAAACTGTGTCAGTATGTGACCCTGAGCATGATCCTCCGCATCTGTGTAAGCAAGGCGGTACCTGTGTGCCACTGCCTAATGGCTACACATGTCACTGTCCTCTCGGAACAACCGGTACCCATTGTGAACAAGGTATGTCAAATGGATTGTACACTGTACACACAATTATGCGAAAATGCCCAGGCAGAAAACCACAATATTTTGTAACATATCCATGAAATGTGACATAGAGATACAAAGTACAAAATAGATTTTATTTGAGAAAGTGGTGTTCCTTTCTGTTAGAAAAATCAAGCAATCTAAAGCCATGAATTGTTTTCTGATAGTGTTTTCTGACTCTGCTTATTTTTAACACCATTAGTTCCTTCAGTTTTTTCAACTCATTCAAACAAATTCATGGGCAGCGTGGCCCTGTCAGATACTGAGGGGACGGAAAGCATTGCAGAGTGGTGTTATAGTGCTTAGTTCAATTCCCAAGCTCGTCATAATGAAGTATGTTGAGAAATACACTTCAGAGCTCAGTAGTACACTTCTGAGTACACTCCAGAGGTAGGAAGCATCTAGGGCCTTACCCGATTTCTACTGGCACTAATGGAGAGGTTCCTGTTGACTTCAGTGGCTATCGGGTAGGGATGCACTGAGAACAATGATAAAAGATGCAGACATCACTGTAGTAACTGTCAAGTGTCTGTTCTCCCTTGGCTTTCTTCCACCACGTCACCCTCAAAATATGTGTTCAGTCTGCTGGTTTTGCATTTCTTCTCATGTGTGGGAATCGTTCTCCTCTGAGACACTGCACAAATGAATATTCAGCAATGTGGATACACAAGTGCTACAAGCTCAGGGGCTTTTCCCATAGGTGTCTCAAGCACCTCTGTGTGCAAGGAGATGTAGTACAATCCACATCCTCTATTTCCCAGCTCTTTGATTGAAATTAATATCGTACAAGCTTACGATTTTCCTTCAAGAAGCTCTCTGTAGATCTTTTGGAGAACTCCATGTACCGTTAAATAGCTTCCTTTTTCAAACTGCCTGCCAACGTCCAGTTTCTCTTATTGTGCCTACAGAGTGAGTTTCAAGCACAAAACTGACAAGCTGAACTGCGTTTGACCTGATTTGCTGTCCTAGCCCTATAGATGGATACAGTTTTAAAATACCATTACAGAAAGCACTTGCAATTGGTAGGCTCAAATCAAAGATAATATAGCTTCTGGAAAGTCATTGTTAAACTCTTTCCTCCATGTAAGAACGTGTTTGTTCTACTGCCTCTGCTGCAACAGCTTTTCAGGATTCTTTACATGAACTTTTCAACTTTGAATTCTCATTTCAAGTGAGGTTATCAAAAGTAATGCCAGCTGGATTCAGGACATGATCACCAGGACGTGCTACACATAAAGCAGGTGTTTAATCAGGTAAATACTCCTGTGTTCTGGTTTCAGAATAGATTTGGATCTTCTTGTGATGGCCACTATTACCAGTACAAATAGCTTATATCTGAGCAACAGAAAATTGTATTTCTTGTAGATTCTCATCCTTTTAGTAATTCCTCCACCTGGTAAACACATCAGAGGGTTCCTCTCTGTTTTATTTAAAAGCTTTCTTTTTATGAACAGGGACTATGGGTCCTGACCAAACTCTTTGCCCTGCGTTTCACCTTACTCTGGCAGAATAATGAATTATCATGAGATTTTTCAAAGCACAGTTTGCACTTTTAGTGGATGGCAAATTGCTAAAAAACAGCTGCTTATCAAGATTGAATATCTCATCTCTGGATTGATGGTGGTTATTGGAGCCAAAAGAAAAAGAGACAGAGAGCGATGAACAGCCCAAGGGACCAGGACAGAACAAAGGGAAATTAAATGATGGAGACTAATGAATGCACAAGAAAGAAGGAAAAAAAATGTGAGAAAAAGACAGAAGAGATTTATGAGGTTAAAAAGCAGAGGAGAATAACAAAGAGTAAGAACAAATAGGGATTTACCAAATAATAGCAACTGGTAAGTACACTAGAACAGTATGGATTGCACAAGAACAGCTCAGGTGAAGTGAGCAAAGGGGTCAATAAGGGTAGCACCACAATAATAAGGAAGACTACTCTGATCACAAATGTTAAGGGTACTTAAACATAAACTGACAATAATCAAGCACTAACTCACCTAGCAAACACTAAAAATGTTTGTGGTTCTTTATGAACCACGTATATGAGAGATGAAAGCATAAGTGCAAATGAAGATGTAACTGTTCTTAAAGAGTAACATGATGTGTCCTGCTTAGAGCAGCAACTCAAACCACCAGGGATGCAGTGACTGCCAGCACAGAGCTGTGGTACATTATGGTTAAGCTTTAGAAGTCAGAGCTGCACTAACAAGTGTTCAGTTGGGCTTCTAACTAAGTTAGAAGAGTAGAACCAGGGAGATTAAGATCATTGAAAGAACATCACAGATTTAATGGCTCATATAGCCTGAAATCCACTATGTTTACTTAGCCCACTCTCACAATGCTCATTGCAATATTCTCAGGAGGCTGCAGTAAGATGTGTATTGAATAATATATTTTAGAGGAAATTGGAAGAAATGAACCCACTTGAAGAAAAGGTAGCAGTTTTAATTACCCTGCATTTCCTATAGGCTGCACATGATCAATTAATATTCATCAAGTAATACATGGATATTTTTTTGTCTGACACTGAGAGCAAATATTTCATTGTATATTTCAACCTGCCAAAGCAAGTGCCAGGACTTGCTTTTCTAGGAGAAAGATTAAGAGGTTTAGCAGATAGGCAGCACCCTGGTAACTGAAGTGCACTGGGAAGATGCCTGTGAACTTTTAAGACCCACTTTGGAAAAGCAAGCATCCACAAGAAGCACTAGGAAGGAAGGAGAGGGTGGGAAATTAGATCTGAATGGGTCCAACACTGCAAAACCAGCCCAAATCCTGAAGTGCATAGATGGTAACCAAACATTGCCAAGATCTGGCACAGGGCTAATTCTTAATTAGCACTCCCTTAACCACAAGGATTAGGAATATGGGGGAAGTAGTTTGTCTGGCTTTTTTAAAAAAGTAGTTACTTTTTCCAGGTCAAGAAAATTTTTTCTTCGTTTGACTTAAAGTCTACAACTGAATTACCAGGGAACTCTAAATTGTCTTCTCATTAAGAGTGAAGCTTCAACCCAGAGCAGCATGTAATTTAGTTACACAGTGTCCAAAACCAACAAGCGGGTCCTGCTCCCAGCACTTTGGGGAGTCTACTGCACGGCCTTGAACACCAAATTCCATCTTGTTCCACTTGGCCCAATGAGTACGTTTGTAATTACATACCTCAAAGGGTTTCTGAAAAGGGAGAACTCTCTAAGGACCTGATTGTTTCAGCTCTTCTGCAGGAATATAGTAGACCTACTGGCTTCAGTGGGATGGATTACTGCTGTGAGAAAGTGTCCAAGATTTTTCAGTGTCAAGGGTGGTTCTTCCTGGGGAAGAAGCAACAGTCTAAAACCCTTTTGCTGCAGAGTTTGATTTATAGGACGTCATTACTATACATGTGAACACAATATCTTTTCCATAACTAGTAATTGTTAAGAGATGTGAACGTTAATCCATTTATCCATAATTACTGTCTGCAGTTATATTCTAATCTCTACTAAATTGTATCGTAGCACCTTATTCCTTTTATAAGAACAGTGTCCCTGTGTGAGGCCATGTGGTGGGTTGGCCCTTGGCTGGGGGCCAAACCACACACACCCGCTCACACAGTCCCCACCCCCACCCAATAATAGGGGAGAGAATTAAAGAGGTAAATGGCAAAGAAGACTCGTGGGTTGAGATAAGGACAATTTAATAACTAAACTACAATAATATTGGAAATAATACTATATACAAATATACAAATGAGTGAGACACGGTGACACTGCCCCTCCACCCGATGACCAAAGGCTCAGCCTATTCCCGGCTAACTATCCTGGAGCAGGGAGAGTCCTGAAACCACACTCACGGAACAGAGAGAACAGTCCAAGCATCCCAGACCAGGAGCTGACTGGGATGGGGGGGAAAGGCCTTGGGAGAGCAACCACCTGGAGCAAGATGACCCAGAACAAAAAAAGATCTGGAACAAAAACAGCTGATCTTCTGGAGGGTCCTCACCTCTATACTGGGCATGACGTGTATGTTATGTTATAGATTATTGGCCACTCTGGGTCTCAATCCCGAACCTAAGATCAAATCCTGGGCTAGTAACTGGGGCTGTGCTCCCTCACAGAGTCTCCTGTTTGCAGACAGCCAGAGAAGCTGAAAGACCTTGGCAGCCGCATAAACATCACTTTTTATCAGCTTTCTTCTGAGCACAAATCCAAAAACAGCCTCTTGCTAGCTATGATGGAGAAAGTTAACTCTGTCTCAGCTTAACCCAGGACACTATGACATCTCCCTGAAGCAGTCTTCTAGCATCCAAACATTTGTGCCTTCTCTTTTTTTTTCTTTTTTCTTGCCATTTGTTCTCATGGATTAAATCCAGTCTCTCATCTTGATATAAACAGTATCACTCAAGGCAGTGATATGTCCTCTGACATTCTGTTAAGCATTGAGATAGATTTACGCATAAGATAGAATTCCTCTAGATACTAAGAATATTAAATTTATGTCCTAATTTACTCGATTTTGCAGAGGAATGAAGACGACCTATAATTTCAGATTAGTTAATTGTGAGATTTCACAGATCTGACAATATTCTCATATAAGGGGACAGCAATGTAATATTTGAAAGATTCTCTAGATGGCAGTATTGGAGCAGAATTGCCAGTGACAAAAGTAAGGACAGTTTTCATCACAGTATTTTCATAAATTTTAAATTATTCACTAGTTTTCTTTAGCAGGATTAGCTTGTGCCACGTACTTTCATAAAATCTATTAAAATAATTTTTATTGACTTCAAGGCATCATAATGGAATGCTACTGGCCTTTTCACAAAGAAATAAGTTAATAAATAGATTTCTTCAACTATATACTAGTGTCTGAATTCCATAGCTACAAGTATTGCCTGTCAATGTACAGCTCTTGAAGAAATTAAAGGAAATGTAAAGAGCTTTCCATTGTTCTATCCTGAATTTAATAAGATACTTGTCAAACAATAAAGCCATTTCCTTGATGAACAAATGGCAAACAACTTCCTTTGGCTATGTTTATCAGCTCAAGTCAACTTTCTAGATATTATTCTGATGTCAAATTCCATTATTCTGATACAAAAATACAGCAAATTTTTGAAAATACCTGATAACCTGACCGAAGAGGAAAAAAAAGTAACAACAATTCTGTAACTATTCAATCCATCTTCATAGTGAAACTGGCTTTTTGAATAATTTTTACTAGAAAGATCTTTTTCGTTCTACATGATGTAGAATGTTACTTGACATATTTTGGCTTCTGTTGTAAGACAAATTAATTCACAGTGTGATTTAACTCAAGACGTTTACAGGACAAGACACCATATGTACAAACACTCAGTCATGCACACATACATGCACACATATGTTGGATTTATCTCCCAATGCAGTTAGACTTGCTGGCTTAAAGCACAAACTATTTCATAGTTACTATTTTGAAACTTGTGTTTCTGTGTTTAACCATTTAAAGGACAAGTGAATGCACTTATTAGCTTCTTGTTTTGAGTCACAGTGACTGTTGTGTTCCCTTAGTCATTTAAGCAGCACTGGCCCCATCAAGCTTTCTTTTTCCACTATCATTTTTTGAAACCTTGTGGCAACATAGGAAAATTTTTAAATAGTAACTATAGCGGTCATATCCTATAAGGATAAAAGGTGCTGTTAAAATTTTACTTAAAAAACAATCTAAGCTTTCAGATTTATCAGTAACAGTCCAGTAAACTTAATGCTTATGGTAGGCACAAGAAAACATGCATTTATAATATTTACCTGTACAATTTAAACTGTCAAGCCAAATAAAGTGAGTTGCCTACTTAAACACATGCCGTGGATGAATTGTATGTAAACTCAAGTGGAAGTCACACATGACAAAGTGAAGGACTTGATATGCAGGACAACAGTAATGCCCTGCACACCAGGTCAGCCATGAGTGATGTGATCTCCCAGTAAAAATTCAGTCATGCACTTACCATTCCCTCCAGTTCCTCAGCTGAATAGGAACAAGATACAGGCAGCTAACTAGCACTTAGCTGATGGCCTGAAATTGTTTTCAGACTTCCTCTATGAGCATGAATGATTTGCTGAACATATGCTAGTCACCTTACTTTGTGAAGGTGTTCAGAGTTAGAAACCGTGTCAAAGGTAGGAACTGGTTTTCAAGACAAGGCACCTCGTTGTAAGTGCCTGTATTTGTTCAGTGTAGAAGTTCCCACTGCAGGTAATGAATGTCAATAGAGACAGTGAAGCTATTTAGCTACTAGGAAGCTTTTCTAAATGTAGATGCTTAGTGCTCTTTGAGATGACCCAGCATTCAAACTTGTATCCAAAAGCACCCAGACAGGGTTCATAGATATGACGCAGGACGTGCTGGACACCCATGCCTTTCTGCAATGGCACGTGAAGGTAAGGCAGCAGAGGCTGTGAAAAAATAACAGTAGGGACCTATGCGTGGGAAATGGAATGGAGCCTTGGAGGAAGCTACTTCAGGATAAGGTGAATCTCTTTATAGATCTGTTGACTGTGTTGCACAGTCATGCTATTCAGTTGCCTGAAATTAAGACCTGGTTACATGCTGCCATGTATCTGTCACAGCTTCTAGCTGCCCACTGCAGCAGGTCCTGTGTTTGCTGTTACAGGCCCATGCAGATGGCCTGGGTATGCTGAAGCATCTCAGTGGCAAGTGACAAACATGTTTAAGCAACTGAATCCTGTCTTATGTCATAGTTGACCATAATAGGTATTTTCATGCCTATTAATAATATGTGTAGGCAGCTAAATGTGTCTTAATGCCAAAATGAATCCCTCCAATTTTATAGCAATCTATTTCCCTGAGTTAATTAGTCTCATAAACACTATGCAGAATAACGGCTTTCTTATACTCTAGTCCTCCTCAAAGCACACTTGCACTGTTTTCAGACTAAATCCAGTCCGAGATATGAGTAATTGAAGATCTCAATTTGAAACTAGATTAACAAAGTTTTACTTAATTCTTTACCAATTGCTTCACCAGGCTGCACTGAGACATTCGCAGTCCCGCTCAGTGCCCTACTGTTCAGACACCTAGAGGCCTCCACTGCAGAAACAGCCTCAGGGAGGGAATCTCAGACTCGCTGTTTGTTTCTTCTTGCACGTTTCATCTCAAAAGCATCTTCAGAGAGTTTCAGTACTTAGAACAAGCTTACTACCAAAGCCAGACATGGATTAAACATTTGTAGATTTTGTTTGTATCACATTTTTACTAATTGCCTAGTGATTAAACATTCACTTTCATTATCATGGTACAAGTACTTGAACCCATATCAGTCATGTCCTCAAAGAATATAATAACCACTGAGCCATTGGATATATAAGGTTTTCTTTTTTTCCTCTGTCATCTAATCTCTTCTAGGAAATTTTTATTTACTGAAATATTCATTGGACAGATTTCCTAGTACTGAGTTTTCATAGCTGCTCCTACTACAATGTGCTGGCTTAGATGACTTATTCTTGGGCATTCATCTCTTACTGGAAGAGTGAGGTCTGCTGTTTTGACTTTGGCTAGTAATAGCTATTTTAGGCTTTGGAAAACCAGAGATGTCTTTAGGGATTTAGCTATATGTTCCTAGAGGTTACTTCTTAGCTAATTAGGTCTCTAATTAGCTAACAGTAGAGATTAAAACTCTGCTGCAACAAAACCAAACAGAACTATAGACTTCACTAACAAAATTGCAATCTCTTGTTCTAGTATTGCTCAGAATAATGATTGCCTCAGTCTCTCCCCTTAAGGGACTAATGGCTGCAGGTCTGGCAAAATTCTAACTTTCATGAGTACATTATATTTGGGTTGTGTTAATAATTGATACTTGTGTAAACATGCTGTACTTGTTACTGCACTAAGAATGGAAGTTGAACTACACTTCTTTTTTTCTAAACATTAATTAAGTTATGAAAAGTTAGCACTTCAAAGATTAAATAAAAAGTGATAATTCAAGAGAAAAATACCTTTCCATTTAGATAAGGTGACATTGTTTTCAGTTTTTCCAAATATTTACACAGAAAAAAAAGAAAAAAATGGCCATGCAATATCAGTAATCTTTGAGCTATAACTTTAAGCAAATTGCTTTTTAAGAAGAAGATTTTCATACAGCCATATTTGTCACTGTTTTCCAAAATGAAAAAAGGAACTGGTGAAGCTGCTCACTCTCTCTCTCTGTGAAGGAATGAAACCACACAAAATGCCTGACTGAGGAGTTTAAAGCTTTCAGGTGTTTATTGCTAAAGAACTGTTAAGTGCCAGGGCCTGGAGCACATCCTCCCACTGCTTGCTGGGGTTTGTCTGCTTGCTCTCAGAGCCAGCCTAGAGACAGGGCTGGTGTCTGGTCTGGAAGACAGCTCTCCTGAGAAGCCCCAGCAGGAGCATCCTCCTGCATTGAGGCTCTTGCCCTCCATCCCTCGCTGAACTGCCCTGCAGCAGCACCACATCCATGCCTTGCCCGGACCCTGACCCACAGGCTGGCTCGCAGGTTCGACCTTAACACCGTGGCTGTGGACCTGCCCGGTGACCCGGGCTCGGGCACTGCTCCCCTGGGCCTGCCCTGCTCACCTCACTCTGGGCAGGGCCCTGGCTGGAGAGGTCTCTGCCCTGCCAGCCCTGCAGTGTCGCTCCTGGCCCCTGGCTCCCAGCTCCCACTGCTCCCTGACAGTAAGCCTGGCTTCTGCCACCACCAGAACAAAACCAACACTGAGACAAATCTATGGCTTGTGGTCAGGACAGTAGATTGATAATGAAAAGTGACAGACATCTATGAAAAATCTTTTTTGATGGTATATTTAGTTGCAAAAAGGATTTGAGAGAAGAAAGGCAAATGGATATAGCTAGTTAGTATCACAGACTGACCCATCTGTCCAAACCATGATGTTTTGCCTTCCTACAGTCATCAGGAACTTCATGTGATCACTATGACACTAAAGCATGCTGTTAATAAATTTTTGTCTTCATTTGACTTAAAATCTGCAACTGAAGTACCGGACGGATTAAGCATGAAGCTTCAGCCCAGAGCAGTATTTCAGAGGTTATTGACAGTGAGCAGCTTCACTGCTACTGCCCATCTCCCGCAGCACTCAGGGATGCATCCCAGCTGGTACCCTGCCTGTGTGTATGTCTGATGGCTGATGTGCTCCCATAGTCTTCCTCTGCCAGATATTTCATTTCCCCAAGCTCAGCTATCAGGGTCAGCGACTGGGGAGGCTTAATCAAGCTTCACCACGTGAAAACTGAGCCAAAGAAGGCTTTGAATATTTTGTCTTTTTCCATGTCCTTTGTCACTAGGTCTCCACTCGGCCTGACATTTTCCTTAGCTTTCTTGTTGGAAGCCCTTCTTGTTTCCTTTCACATCCCTTGCCAGTTTTTTTGCTGAGTTTTGACTCCTAACTCCATACCTTAAGTACTCAACCTGGGCACGGGCTCTGTATTCCCTGCTTCCACAGCCTGTGTGCTTCTGTCTTGCAGTCTGAGCTCAGTTTTTTCATGTTGACTGTTTTGCTTTTCCACTGCAAGGTTCCTTGACATGCTGAATAGCAAAATGGGCTTGCTGAAAGTTTTGAGGCAACAAGCTGTTTGAAGAAGCTGTCAAAATGTAATGCCATCAAAATGTAGTCTGGGATGTGTGCAAGCACTTCTGCTTCAATGGTGGGAATGGAACTGCAAGAATAACCTAGAAAGCTTTGTTCATAACAAGAGCTGAATGGGATGTGTGAGCATTACAGGGGTGATCAAATGAGGATAGCGGGAGGAACCTGAAAGGTATTAATGCATAGCAGAGGGAAAGAAAAGCACACTTCAGCAATCGTTCTTGCAGGAGCTTTGTGTTCCCATAGCTCTAACTGGTCTAAAGGGATTTAGAGTTTCTCTTGGTACCATTTGGAAATGTATAGCTTCATCAGATACTATTGTTCAGCTGAGAAAAGTGAGTTGTTAATCAGCTACAGAACTGAAAGGTTTGCTTAAATGCCTGTTGTGCTTGCAATGCACCACCCTGAGTGCCTAGTGAGTAATGCAGTAGTTAGCACAAGTCCTACAAATTCAGCTTATAGGGTTGGCAAGGGCATCCATTGACATAATTTGTTTTAGCAAAGAGTTTCACTGGAGTAAGCATATGGAATATAGGGACTGTCTTGTTCAAGTTTAGCCAAACTTATTTTCTTATCTTAGGTGGGGAAAAAAAAGGTTGTTGCCAAGAAAACAACAGTACAGTACTTCAGCGTTTGACAAGATGTGTTAGTGTTGCATATGCCTGCCATAAAAGCAAATTGAAAAGCTTAAATTGTCTTAAAAGTTTGTCTATCTATAGATGCAATTTTGCAAAAATGAAATCTTATAGTGATCATCTCTGCACTGCAGTGGAGTTAAAGCATTCTCTTCTGAGATACGGGTGCACATTTCCATGTACCTGTCAAGTCAGATTTTTTATATGCATATAATCAGCACCTACAGGACCTACAGATAATTTACAAGCAAATTAGAAGTCATTATTGTACTTCCTGTAGTTAGTCCTGCTGCATTGTGTCAAAATATGTTGTTTTCTGACATTTGTTCAGATATATTTATTGGGAATAAAACCACATTTTTAGCAAAATGGGAATAAAATATTTGCATCTTGGAAGGTTCAGAATGAAGTCTGTTAAATAGAGTATTTTATTTTACATCAGTAAATCAGGATAATACCTCTTTTATAAAGCATTCTGACAACTGTTGCTGAAGATGTGGGTGTTATTTTTTAATGCTCTATTCGTAATGTAAAGCCATGGATTTAATTCATTCTCTGAGTGATACTATGAAGTCATCTTTTTTCATCCTTGTTCTCTCTCTCTCTGCTCCAAGGTGTTTTATCATAGCACTCTTCCTTTCATACACCTTTCAGTGATAAGCAATGTAGCATTTCAATCCTGCTGCAGCTGAACGCTTTGTTTTCACACTAGTCATTGTCCACGCTTCCTTCAGCAGCAGTAAAGAATTAGCCACAATGACAAAGGGGAACTGAACCTGACATGAAGACTTGCCGACGCCTCATTGTACACTTCACCTGGCATGACCTTTTAAGCAGCAGCATATCGTAATACAAGATTGACCGCAGTGGCACAGTTCCTCCCCATGAAAGTCTCGCTGTGCAAAAATTTGCAAAGAGAAGATTGACTTCCAAGTGATGCATAAAGCAAAAATGTCTATGCACAAAATGAACTATTATTTCTGGTTGATTTCTAAATACAAAGACATCGGTATAGAGATTACATCTTTAACTGCTGATGGAGAACATTGTCTCTTACCTACTGAAAAAAACCACAAACACCTAAAAATCCATGTGAAAATTATTAAGCATTATTTTGATTTTTGTACCTGGTAGAGTTTATAAGTTTTAGTGATATAAATTACATCACCTAATCTGCTCAGCAAGTTTTATTACTATTTATCTTCCAGTGTAATTGCTACTCTTAAAACTATTTTTATTTCTGTCCAATTTAAGTATAGATGCCGTGAACTTCACATTTCTGACATAATGGAATATATTACTGCAGACCCTGCCTGGCCTTGATACCATAACAGCTATTATGATGCTTAGGATGGGAAGAGATTTGTTAATGTAATGTGTTTGCATGAGTGTATATATATAGGTTGAGTAACAGCTCATCAGAAGCCTGATTTGTTCACTCAAGTATTTCTTATTTATATTATAATTGTAATTCATATTCCAGGGATTAAAACTTATTTTTAGACTGAGAATTTGTGAGGTTAAATCCACACACCTCCCTCAGAAGGATTACCTGTAATCTAGTGGTGGAAATGAACAAAAAGCCCAGCTGCACTGCTGCATCCTCAAGTCATTATGCTGACAGCAGATGAGAGATCTGGAGCCTGTCTAATGGTGCATCTGTTCCACCGGGAACACCTTGCATCCTCTTCTGAGAGAGGCAGTGGGACAAACAGACAAATTACAAACTCTTGCAGCGTGCTGGCTGTGGAGCAGTCTGGTAACTAAGGCCCATGTGCAACCCGGTGGCAAGTGGCTTCATGGGCAGCCACTGTGCAGAAAACCTGAGCATGGAAAGGCGGCACAAGGGTGCCTAGGAATGCACTAGGGGGTAGGCATATACCTGAAGGTATATTTGACTGAAAGCAAGTGCCTGTGAAACTGGGAGTACCAGAATGAAGGAAGATGTTGGCCGCTTAGACCAGAAGCAGCATAGCTTCAGCAGGAACAGTGAAGGGGCAGCACGTCGAGCTCCGTTCCTTCAGTACTGCTGTCACCTAAGGAGGCAAAAGGGTCTAAATAGCTTGGCTGATTCCAGTACACACAGAAACACAGCAAACCGCCACATAATAATGAATATATTATATAATGATGATAATGAATTAGCTAAGGACTAACATAATTATATCTCAACTCTGTAATGTCATTACGGTGGGAAAAATTGGAAACAGTTTCAAGTGATGTAAACAGCGTAGAAAAGTATAATCATTTATCAGCTGGCTGAAGGAAGTTTAACCAGCCCGGTTTCTTAGGGGTGGTATGACAGAATGATGAAGTTGTGTATAACTCAGAAGTGCACACTGTATCTTCACGGTAATTGTGTGAAGTGCTCCGTTCCGGTATAAGACAGGACAATTTGAATTACCAAGCATCTCAGTATGATTATCCTAAAAAGGAACTGCAGCAGCAATTAACAAATACATTCCACTTACAATGTACATTCTTATGACACCAAAGGCAGTTCATTAAAAGTCCTCTACTAGGGTTTTCAAATGTAAGGTGAAGAAATAAATGTTTATTCTGACTCCTGCAAAAGTATTTTGTGTTTGAATTTTTAAACAATGTAAATTATTGCACTTGCATGTATTCGAAAATGAACACTAACAAGATCACATTTATTTTGCATTACAACCACAGGCTTGATTTTTAATGATTTGCTATGATCTAAGTTTACTCTGCATCTAGGTTATTTTAGTCTTTGGAAAGTGAAGAATTTGAAGTACTATGTACAGCATTTATGAACTATACAAAATAACTGTAGACAGCTGGTGCCATAATAATGCAGTCCTCTCAAAATATCTTTCAGAAGACATTTCCTCTTGTATTTTGCAGATCTTTCCATTAGTGATCCTTCTTTCAGAAGTAATGAATCATCATGGATGTCATTTGCACCCTTTTATATCCGGCATAAGACCCATATCATGCTACAGTTTCAGCCTCTGTCTCCAGATGGGATTCTGTTCTACGCTGCACAGCATTTGGGTACTCAGTCAGGTAAGGCTATTCCAGTTTGCTGGTATGTCACACCCAGTTACTTTTTTGAAAAAGAAAGGCAGTACATTGAAGTGATTCAGGCATTCGGTCTCTGTAACTCATTGTCCATGATCACTGGTTTTTGAACTGTGAATAATCAAGTTCATATGAAAAACCATGCGTAACAAAATCGTGGATTAGTCCAAAGCCAGCAAGTATCTAATGAAGTGGTTCAGGAAACCATTTTCCCCTGGAAAGCAACAGTAGCCAGCTTTTCAACAGACATTTACTGAGACTGCTCCCCCAGGTTTAGTGCAGCCACACTGGGACTCATAGTCTGGGGGTTTGGCCCAATGTTTTAAAATTACCCAAAATAACGCAATATGAAAACTAATTTAAAAAATAAGTGAAAGTGAACAGACTATGAGAGAGCTAATGAGGTTCATTGGAAGTTTAACTTTTTATTATATAATGCAGGAATGCTTGCTGGTGCAGCATGCAAAACATACAAGTTCTGCATTTGCCAGATACGCAGAGTGAAAAACGAATCTAGATAAAATATTTCTACTATTTATCAAAGTGTTTTAAACTTTACTGAGTTAACATTCCTAAAACTTCATGGCCAGAAAACAGAATTTACCAACCAGTGTAAATACATTTTAAAATTTAATCTTTAAGGTGTAGTAAATTTTTTTGTAAGGATTTTATTAACATATTTCATCTTTATATTGCATTTATGTGGTGTCTTGCACATTTTTAAACAGAAACATTACATATCATTCATAACATGATCTTAGAACAAATTTTGTACTTTTACTAAGTACGTTATGCAAAAATGGGCCTTAACTATTAATCATGGTTTTTTACACTCCTTCATTCAAAGCCTAAAGCTTTGAGACACCTCAATAAGCATACTCAGACACACATGCATATAAACACACACGCCCCATTTACCACCCGATTCTGTACACAGATGTTTTACCAGGCTGCTGTTTGCTAGTACATCACACACTGCTGGCACCTCCTTTTTGCCTTGTTCTAATTATAAACACATACAGAGAAGCAGCTTCAAAGAAAAATATCTGGAACAGCTGTATTACAAATGCATTTATTTGCAAAGCACTCTGTCTTCTACAGTGAAGATTTTGAGATTCTCAGTGAATAGTTCTCTCCTGTGTAAAGTAAAGCATTACAGGAGCCATGGAAAGTGGAAGAGAAAAAAGGATCTCTCTCAAAAGAATAGTCAGAGGTCATGGAAGCAGCTAGCATATAAAGAAATTAGATATCTCTTTGGAAGCATCAAAGAGAGTACTAAGTCTGTTTAACCTGGGCCAGGAGTGGTTTAGCACAAGCATGCCCTTGTTCTGTTGCCATTCCTGAAGGTTTAGTTTGCACAGGAAGGAACCTTTTCTTTAAATAGCTTTCTAGAATCATATCCATTTCAATTTAAAATAAAAAACATCTTCCAAAGAGTAATTTAATTACTTTACAAATTTCCTACTTCCATTTTCACTGTCCCGAAGTTCTGAAAGATTTAGGAAAAGCTAATCGTCTGGCTCTTTATATTTGCCTTCATATAATCCTGTCAAATCCAGCCAGAATTAGATTGATGAAAGACTCAGAAGTATTCTTAGCAGCCAGCAGATGTGAAAGAGCTTTCTGTTGGGGATTAGTTTAGAAAGCACTTTATACAAAGCCTTTTCTTCTACACAGTTACGTAAGATTTAATAAATTGATTGTTGAAATCACAGGATTTTTTTCTAAAATTCCTTTTTAATAGGAAATAATTAAATCATTTTTTCCTCACTAGACAATGCTGGTTTTTTACAAGGAATAAGCTCCAGCTAATTTAGCAATGATAATGAGTTGTAGCATCTTACGGTGACACAGTTATACACTGGCTTGGCTTGTCACCCATGGAAACACTATACTGGGACCCTCCCTTCAGGGGCATGCCCATGCCAAATAATCCTCCCATCATTTAAAAAAACCCACAAACTTTAGTACGTAAAGAGATAAACTTGAGACTTCTGTTGAAACGTTTCCTTCTTGCTGCGTTATTTTCAAAGAGCATTGCATACATTTCTAAAAAGGGGGGGTAGGTGGCTAGTCTCCTTACTCAAAAGTTGATTTGCTGGTTCCAATCTCCACTCCTCTAACTGTGCGATTACTTCAGTACACATCTAAACACCTGTCAAACTGGCACAGAATGGAAAACATCCTGTGAATCTTTATCTGTTAGCAGAATTTCATAGAAACATAAAATCATCATAGAATCATAGAATGGCCTGGGTTGAAAAGGACCTTAAGGATCATCTAGCTTCACCCCCCTGCTGTGGGCAGGTTGCCAACCACTAGAGCAGCTGCCCAGGGCCCATCCAGCCTGGCCTTGAACCCCTCCAGGGATGGGGCATCCACAGCTTCTCTGGGCAACCTGGTCCAGTGTCTCACCACCCGCACAGTGAAAAATTTCCACCTAATATCCAACCTGAATGTCCCCTCTCTTAGTTTAAAACCATCCCCCCTCGTCCTGTCACTATCAACCCCTGTGAACAGTCGCTCCCCCTCCTGTTTACAGGTCCCTTCAAGCACTGGAAGGCCGCAATGAGGTCTCCCCGGAGCCTTCTCTTCTCCAAGCTGAACAAGCCCAGTTCCCTCAACCTTTCCTCATAGGAGAGGTGCTCCAGCCCTCTGAAGGTGCTCCAGCCCTCTGAATTTCTTGTAATTCTGTCAGTCATCAGTTTTCTTGCTTTGTCTTGCTGTTTTTGAAGGTGTATCATGACTTAAAGTCTGATAGTATTGATTTCTGCAGGCTCTAAAATAAAATTTTCCAAAGTTTAGCAAAATATATTTGGCTAGCTATAGTCATAATAAGCTGGGGGAAAAAAAACCAAACAACAAAACAACCCAAAACAACCAAACAAGTGAGCTATATATGCATATTTTAGTTTGGAAAGTTGCAGATAGAGTGAGAAGGGGATTTTTTCCTCCCTCTTTGATTACATATTTTATGCCAATGGGGTGAAAACGGGGGAGACGCAGACAGTCATATGCACTGGTCTGGAGTGGGGTCTCAGCAAATCACACAGCATTCCTGTGGGGTTCAGCAGAGCGTCAGCAGGCGGCCAGCCCACTTCACATTTTCCCAAGTGCAGTGTATTCTTTTTTTACCATTGAAAGTGAGGCCACCCACTCAATAAATAGCTTTTAATTCAGACAGGGTTTGCTGGGTGCCCATCAGCTGAACAATGTATAATCCAGTCCGTTGACACAGCCACCACTCTGCTTGCTTGAAGGCCTTGGCACTCCGGGTAAAAGGCAGTAAGCAGCATGACTTTTTTGTTGAGTCATAGCATCACTGAGGCTTTACCTTTGTTTGTGAAGGTGGCATATGCTGTAGACTGTCTGCACTATTGCAGAGTTTGAGCCAGAGTGATGGAAAGATTTGCTCCCTGATGAAATGAGAAAGAACAGTTCTGCTGGGTGAGTAAGGAGGAAGTCAGGTTAACAAACAGGATGGGATGACTCACGCTGAATTTAATGCTCAACAGTTGCAACACCAGTGCTCTCTCTGTCTCTTTAACAGGATTATGTTAAAACCCTGGTCTGAAAAACCTCAAAACTTCTGATATTTAAGGCATTTTTGTTTAAAAACCTAGAGCATGAAAATAACAGGTGTGTGGTGTCTGCATGGTTTTCTAAGACATTGTTTATGGTGAAAACTGAATCATGGAATTGGACTAAAATTTTTTTTGAAATACTCAGAATTTCTAGAATACCCACAAGGGAAAAGTGCTGTTTTCCTAATCAGAAACAAACTGATTATTCACCCACTTTTAGAACAGAAACGCAGAGTGGTTAAGCCTTCTGTCTTGGCAGCCGTGTCTCCTTAGCTGACAGGGACATCACTCCTGCTTTGTTACTAGCTTTGGGATCACCTGTATGGACTACATGAGCAGCGTAGGAAGCAGCACTGCCTACACTGCAGGTCCCTGTGGGACAGAACAGACAGCCCTGTTGTCCTGAAATCCATTGCATATGAAGTGCTGTTGCTACATGTTTGCCACTGGCAAGCAAACCAAAACCGAGGCAGGCAAACCGAGGTTGCTCAAGGAAGGTGGCTCCTCCTAGCCGCTGAAATATGCCAAGGTGACAGCGGTGACTGATGGAAGCAGAAGTCATTTCTTCCCAAAGGAGAGCAGCATTTTTGAAAGGTGAAGCTGAACTGTCTAACCCACAGATAATCGTTCACCCCTTCTAGATGCACGATCACTCTGCTGCAGGGTTGTTCTGGACCCTAGCTATGCCCTTCTGCTCTGGGATGGTGCTCCAGATGGAAGCTGGAATCTACCTATTGCCACAGTGATTTTTCACATGGTTCAAGAGATTTATAGGCTTGGCTTGACAGCTATTCTCAGCTTTGCATTAGCCGAGAGATGCGGCTCTGTAATAACCCATGAACATATATCCATGGGTAGCTCCTACAAGCGTGCATCAGAGCACTGGCCACGGTCATCACCAGATAAGAGATGAAATTACAACAGCTGCAACCTGTCAGCGGACTGATACCCAGCTGTGGCCGTGCACTCAGACCATGGCAAAGACACAGCCAAGGTCAACAAACCTCTACAGTCAAGGAAAGCAACAAAAGATAGAGATTAAGCTGAGGGTAACAAACTTCAACCATGCTGACATATTATGGGCTAGCAATTAGCAGCAGAAGCTGCAGAAGGGTGGAAATAATGCTTCTCTCTGTCCTTTATTCCCTTGTTTTACCCGTTTATAGCTCTCCATCTTCTACTTCACTTTCTCTGCTTGGCCCTGCACCCTATTGTGGCTCCTGGAAATGCTCAGGAGACCAGGTGTGAAGGACAGCTACTGGTCCGTTAGGTTCCCTCTCATGTGGAGAGCACAGAGCATCACCTTCCTTGGCCATAGAGCACAGCCATGCAGCTGGAGGCTTACGTGACTATTTCAACCCCTACTAGGCAAGAAAAGTTCTGCTCCTGGAAGAATACATAAAGGGTCACAGCATAAGAGAACATGATTTGGGTCCATGGAAAATCATAATGCTAGCAGGGTGAAAGGAAAACTGGAGGAGGAGATGATGAAAAAAGGAACAATGAAAGCAATGTGCACTGAGTTCAGCAAGGCAGGAAAGAGCAAAGATACATCTGAAACTGTGATGGTTACAGAATGCATCATACCAACCAGAGGCAATAATACTGTTGGAGTCCCAGGCACTTTATTATCGTGGCTTGAGGTCAACTTTGAGTGAAAATGAGCATATAGTTAAACCAGCCTACAGTAAGAGAGTTCCCTTGCATTAACTGGAACTGTTACTGCTTATGAGAATATGAGGTTCAAATGTTCACTCTGTCACTGAGACAGTGCCAATGATAAATAAAGGTTTCTGGAAAAGAAGGTGGATGGAGAGGAGGTGGGGAGAAATGTTACCTGATACCACAATGATAGAAACCGACATTCTGGCCTTGAGCTAGAGGACAGAAAGGCGAGGTAAAAGCAACAGAAGGCATAGGCCAAGGCCAGTAAATGCACGAGAGATGCCATCCCAGAGCCCCAAAACAGCTGAAAGAACCAAGACTATAGATGTAGAGACACCTGCTCTGCAGAAGCTGCTGGAGCACTAAGCTCATCAAAGCCTCTGTCCCTAGCATACCATTGAGGCTTCTGCTTAGCAGCACAGGATGAGAAAAAGGACAAGTGTCTTAGGAGTCTTTGTAAAGGAATCTAGACCTTCAGTAGTCCAGGAACTAATCAGTGAGCTTAGAGCCAGGGAGCCTTTAGAGAGACTCGCATCTCTGTCACTGGGGTCATGACAACGGCATCAGAAATAGTGAATGCCACTGACGAGAAGACTGCATTCGCTGCTTCTAAAGTTACTTAAAAGGATGTTCTAGAAGCTCCTTTGGACGTAAAAACTATTGGGAAATCCTTCTTATTGTAAATTTGCAGTGAAGTATAGGAATATATTCAGATAATTCTAACGGGTAATAAAGGTTTTGCCTTACACATGTAGACACGGAGCACAGGGGTAGACTTCGAGTCACTTTGGGGAAGAGACCCAGAAAGACCAAGGTTAAAAATACCATCCAGGATACCCTCCCTGACTATGGTCTGTCAGCCTAACATCCTCTGACATTGTATCCAGTCCTCCTAGGAGATTCACTATCAAATTTTCCTAATGCCGATGTAAGGCAGTAACTGCAGAGACCTTTGTCCAACACAGCTGTGTAAATTTAATACTGTTGCATTTGTTACGCATGGTAATACTTCTGGCATGAACTGGACATCTCAAAATAGAGTGCAGCATTCCTAGCATGCGTTTCCAACTGTACAAAGTCTTGACACATTACTATGTAGATGAGTTTCCTGTGGTAACATAAAAACATGGTGACCTGATACTGCTTAAGCATGATCCCCTCTAAAGATGGGGATGCACAGACACAGCTGCATGTCTAGATAAAGGCTGAACGTGAAAGGACATTGTTACCATTTGGGAGAATTTAAAACCTGACTGTGTGACTGTAACTAACTTGCTTACAGGCTTACATGCTTATTTAGAGTAGTGGAAAGCTGAAAATTTTTGTGGTGCATTCAGAACTCATGATAAGTCCTATAAGCAGATATCATCATGGATAATCCAGATCTCACAATAGTAGTCAGGAGTACTTAAAGGAGATTTTTCATTAACTCCCAGTTTCAGGAACTGACTGCTTTGGGCACAGAGTTGACCTGGCTTCTGGGAGTGCTGACGTCTGGTATTGGGAGCAGGTGTGACTTGTGCACATAACGAAAACCTGAAAATCAGTGATGAGAACAAATTGGTACCTGTTTCTGAGCGCTGCCTTCTACTATGGAAGAGAGACAATCCACCCTGAGGTCAAGCAACTTTGACCTTCAGCCATTTGGTAAAAACCCTGAGCAAGGGTTTGCAAGTTAACGTGCTATTTCAGCTCCAGAACAGTTCCTTCCTTAAAGCAACATCTGCCACAAAATCCCCTTCCCCTGAGAAGACATGGAAACAATCTTTTACCATTTGGGCTATAAAAACCCCTCTTATTATTACTGTACTGAAATAGGGAAGATGACAGGGCAGGAAAGCGCATCAGAACAACCGAATGCTGTAACCATTGAAAATAATGTTCTACACCCAGGGTCTTGACATGTTGCAGTATCAAGCCACTGTTAAGATACAATAGCCCGTTTCTAAAGAGGATTCAACCTTATTGATACAGATCACCTTACAGTTCCTTGCACACTACCCAACAGGCTGGGCAAAGACTTGCGTGCACAACAAAAGAAAGACTGTGAGTGCCTACCTCAGGAGTCTCTCTTTTTTTTGCGACACTACTGATCTGGATAAACAGTCCATATTAGATGAGATGCTAATCTCAAAAGCTGGAAGCAAAGTTGTGTATCCTGTGTGTAGACTGTATTTTCTAGAAAGTAGGGACCAGCTATAAAGACTACTCCTGGAAAAACTGAGGATGTAATCTCCTTCATGCTTAACAAAAGCAAACTTCCTCAGAAAGGTCTCTGGCCCCAGTTAGGGCTGTATGGGACAGGTTTGAGTAATGCTGGGACTGAAACTGTAGAAACTACGTTGCTTCATGGTCTCCCATACCAAGAGTGCTGAGATAAGAAATTCAGTGGTAAGAATGCTGTTTAAAGTGGTGATGCAATTCCATTGGCACGAACAACATCCTTGTCTCTAAAGTGGAGGGACATGGATTTGACAGATTGAGCACTCGGTGAACANTGGTACTGGGACCAGTGTTGTTTAACATCTTTGTCGGAAGCATGGACAGGGGGATTGAGTGCACCCTCAGCAAGTTTGCTGATGACACCAAGCTGTGTTATGGCCACTCTGCCATAACCTCTCTTTTCACTGTAGATAGTAGATGCAGTAACAGAGATTTAATCTTGTAATAAAAGTAAATAAGACTCCAAAACTCACGGCAAAGTACATTAGCAACAGACGTTGTTAGGCTTGAGTCAGAAGAACTATGACTGCTGAAACTGCGTCCACCTTTTCCTAGACATCACTGAAGCACTGTTCTCCAGTGTCATCAGGAGAGATCACTGCCAAATATGCAAAACTACCAAAAAACTTCCCTGCAGGCCAGGAAGTCCTGGAGACATTCCAGCTTCTCCAGCTCTTGATTACAAAAAAGATGAGCAAGCAACCCTGGTCAGATGTTTTCCTTCTTCCTAGACAGCAAAGAATGAGTACTCATGTCCTTATGCAAGTCTGCATGTCTGCATAGAAGGGACTGAAGGCTGCCAAAAAGGTAGTTCAGAAACCTCTTCTGAAGCTCCTTTCTTACCCTGCGATTGAGGTTTTGATAAAAGAAATAGACAAGCAGGTTACACACATTGCTACAACAAACAAGATGAGTGCATTCAGACTATGCACTGAAAAATTAAAGAAGCTTAAAGCCACTGAGCAAGAGAAATCACAAGTTAAGAGAATTATATTAATTTTCTGAGAAAAGTAGAAACAAACAAGGTAGTCAAAAAGAATCCGAAATGCAGGGAAGTAAAACAAATCATCACCACTGGAACTAGCAAGCTAGAAGGAAGTGCTCTGCCATCGCTAGACTGGAGTTGAAAGAAGGAAGACCCTTCTTCTTGCTCTTCCCATGGGGTGTCTGGGGCAGGGAAGATGAGGCACAAAGCATGTTCTCTACAGCTACTAATAAAACTGAAACATCTCCATCCTGCCTGAAAGAGAACCTGAACAATTACTGAAAAGAGAAGTATAATTTTAGTAACTTTCACAAGCCAGTAAATTAAGCCATTCATTTTTAACTTCACTAAAAGCAATGTAATTCAAGGATTAGAAATACTCAAAAATTAAACCCCCAAGAAAGCAAACTTCATCATTCTACCAACAGGTCCACCCTTAAGAATGCTGAATCTTTAAAAAAAGTGTACGTTCCAAATTGAAAAGTATTTTTTCAATAGTGAAATACTACATGAAACTTAAGTTTCACTGGTAACAGTTGGGAGAGAAAGCTTACATTCAAATTTTACAAACATATTTATCAATTTAACTGATAAACTTACTTTAAGAAAAAACCTTATACCTTCACATTCTGAAAGCATTATTAAAAAAAAGTTAAATTGCAATGGCAAACATCAAAAAGTTTGAAAATGCAACTTTCATTTGCAGACTCCTCTGCTGTCCTCTTCTGCCTCCCCATAACCTTCCCCAAAGAGACTCCATCTCTGCCCTTCCTTCCAGCTCCCATTTCCCAGCCTTTCCCAGCTTTTCTTCCTCATGTTTGTAGGTACAGTTCAAAGTGATATTCTCTCTCCTTTTATATTGCCTGTAATGCCAGAAACACTGATAGTACAAGAAAGGATAACTCCCTCCTAATGCTTCCTGTCATGGAGGCCTCCAGAAGAACAACTCAATCTGCTCCTGCAGCTGTCAGATTATTAAACGCAAAACAATCCCTGTTGCAGAGAGCAGCTTCAGGGAAAGCAGAGCATGTTTAGTGTGGACACACCTTCCGTGCATTAAGCTGACAAATCCATCAATATCTTTTTTCAGCATGTGGAAACTGAGAGCATTCTGGCATTTTTAATTTGGCCAAAAATTGATTCTTCTTCATGGGAACACCAGCTCACATTCCCTGAATGCCAAAGTCATCCTGTTTCCTCCTGTCTCACAGCTATCTAGTCTCTGTACCACAGAAGAGCTTTTCAGAAGGTTGGGCTTCTTTCTTTGAAGCAAATACAAGCTTAGTTACAAATAAAGAGGGGGGAAAAAAAAAAAGGCCACAAGAAGCTCATGAGGAAAGATTTCCCTTTGTGTGATTTGTACATGATGATGGTACAAGGCTACTAAAAATAAGTTACTGGCCTGGGGAAGTGCATGCATGGAAGCATCAGGATTATGAATACGCTGTTCTTCAGTGAGGTGCTTCTAAAAAGTAAAACCATTTTATACTGTTGTGTTTTTTTTACAGGTGACTTTCTATGTATATCATTAGCAAATGGATTTATACAGTTACGCTACAATCTCGGAGACAAGACAGTCATCCTACAGACCTTTCAGAGGGTCCATGCCAATGGAAATACATGGCATTCACTCAAAGCAGGAAGAGTTGGTAATGAAGGCTACCTGGACCTGGATGGTATCAGCATTACTCAAAAAGCTAGTCCTGGAATGAATGCGCTAGACACACACACCGATTTTTTTGTTGGAGGAGTGTCCTCCTTAAACCTTGTCAATCCAATGGCAGTAGAAAACGAACCCACAGGTTTCACTGGCTGTATACGAGAAATTGTTATAAACGATAGGGAGCTGAAGCTTACCGTGACAGACCCCAAGGGTGGAGCCAATGTCGGTGACTGTGATGGAACAGTTTGTGGTTACACAGTGTGCAAAAATAATGGCACGTGCCAGGTGGAAAACTCAGGCTTTTCTTGTTCTTGCCCACAAGAGTGGACAGGGAGCACCTGCGAACAATCTATTCACTGTTCACAAAACAGGTGTGGGTCTCAAGCTCTTTGCATTCCTCAGCCTGCTTTGCTTTCATATATCTGTGTATGTGGACTAGGCTGGTCAGGTAAGTACTGTGATAGCAAAATCAAATTTTTCATAGCAAAGTTTGTTGGCAACTCCTACATCAAATACATGGATCCTTACTATGGAAAAAGAGACCTCCAGCACAGCCGCATTTCTTTAAATTTTACTACCAACCAAACTGAAGGCTTAATAGTATGGATGGGCAAAGGTGAAGATGAAGATAATGATTTCTTTGCCATTGGTCTTGCCAATGGAACATTAAAAGTTGTGATTAACCTTGGAGAAAGAATCTCTGTTCCTCTAATCCACAGCCAATACTCCACCTGTTGTGACGAAAGATGGCATTTCGTTACTGTAGTTCAGAACCAAACTTGTATTAAGGTGTATCTTGATGAGGAGCTAATTCTTTTTGAAGATATTGATCCACACAAAAAATACACTGCTTTAAACTATGGTGGCATTTGTTATTTTGGTGGGTTTGAAATTGGCAGGAAAGTCAATACAGTCACTATGGGGCTTTTTCAGAAGGAATTCATCGGTAAAATTAAAGATGTTGTGCTCTTCCAAGATTCTAAGAAGATTTCGCTAATGAAAGCTGAAGGATATAATGTCTACAATGGAAACGATGGAAATTAATTGAAAAACTGTTTAAGACTCTTTAAAAGTGATTAATTTCCTTTTTTTGTTTCTTGTGTTAGCTGGCAGTTCAAGACTAGGTAACCAACATATTAAAGTTAGCAAAATTATCCCTAAGTACTTTTTTTTAATGTTGAGTATTAATAGCATTTATAAAATGTGATCAGATGTTTTACTCATAAAATCACTCATACATACTTTTTAGTATTTACTTAAAAATAACGAGAAAGGCTGCAGGTTTTTTATTATTGTGCTGGAAATAGGTTTGTGGACAAATAGACAGTAATTTGCTTATAAAGCCAACTGTTACTCCAGTATTGTTTGTTGTTTTATGAAAACAGTTTATTAGAACACAGAGTTTCTCTTTTATAATTATATAATATTAAGGTCAAGCATCAAAACTGAAATTGGGGGGGAGGGGGAAAAGGTATACTTGGGGCAAAAATTGTATATTGATTGCAATGAGCTTTTTTTACATCATAACATTTGTGAAGTCCACAAAGGTCATGAAGTTGTTCTCCCTCCCTTCTGAGTCTCCACCCTTCCACAGAAATGCATACACAATGGATGGAACTTAAGCCTGTCTTCACAGTAAAATATTATACTTAAAAAAGAATGATTTTAAGAGCAGAAAAGGTATTTTACCTAATTACTGAGGAGATATAAAAATATGCCTGCTGGTTTTCTGCAGCAGAGGTCTCCCCTATTTGACTACATTATTTTAACCATTCACAGCTGGAATGTGGGAACGTAGCAGTCTGCCTACAAATGACTTCTAACAGCTTAAAAAGTAGAAAGTCTAAGAATTGCTTTGCTTTAGCTCTGTACCTTTCTGGCTTGTATGGCCCTAAAATGAGATTTTGTAATTTAGTTACTAGACAAAGGTTTTGGCCTCAGTAAATTGAACTCCCATGACTATACTTTTCATTAATTTATAATGTCAAAAGTAAACAGAGCTCTTCATACGCAAGTGCAAAAACTATATTCCTTTTGAAAAAGCTCAGTTACATTCTACACTTCAGTGAGCAATAAAAAGTTATATTTTAACGTGCTTAAGCAAATTATTTACGATGGTATCTGCATTTCTCATTTGACTTTGATCTTGAAGGTCCCTTCCAACCCTAACTATTCTGTGATTCTATGTCTGCTGGCTGACTGTGTAAATAAAACACTTAAATAAAAATAATAGTGATCAATTCCTCTCTTTTCCTTTTTCACTTTACTATTGCTCAAAAGCACATGATAAACCATCACATCCTTGCACGGAAATTCTCTGAATACAAGTCTCCAGCAGGTACCTATCAGAAACAAGTAACTACTTCTGTTTGGGGTTTTTCTGTCTTTCCATAAAGCAGCCATGGAGCAGAGACAAGCACAGTAAAACCAGGTGACACATTACTTTCCACGCCACCACAATGCGTGTGTAGCAACGAAGGCGCTGCCAAGTCAGTTACAAATGACTTGAAGATAATTACAGGGGGGACAGAGGGGTGATGGAACTACCCCAAGCTGTTTTAATAAGGATCTGGGAACATCTTTGTGAGGTTCTTCCTAGCTTCTTCAGCTGCTCCGAACTCTCAAGCTATCAGCCTGACACAACAGAAGTTCTTCCCCTCTTCCCAGCAGGCAGCTCATGAAGCCTGCTGGGCATTGGAGCTGGCTCCAGGTTCTTCTCCTCTTCCAGCTTCTCTGAGGAGGGCCTTTTACGGCCATGTGATGCTGGGGAAGGGAGCATGTTTAGGAGTTCTCCTGTTCTCTCTGGGCTCCTGGTGTACTGCCAGTTCCTGCTTTTGTGGCCTGAGCAGCAATTCAGAGTAAAACAAGTAATCGGAGCAGTTCCAGCTAACACGAGGGTTGGAAGGAGAGGGACTGAATGCAATGGAGAAGACAACATCCTTTATTCCTGCAGCAGCGGGATTTATTCCCATTACACTACCTCAGACTCCAGGATTAAACCCCAGAAACTGTCGCTGTTTGTTAATTTAATCTCTTAACAAAGCTCTCCCTCAAGAGCTGTTTTACTGGGGCTCTCTTCAGGTTCCACAGCCAAGAGGCAGGTAATAAAGCACTTGACAAACTTGGACCAACGTTTATATATTCTTTCCAAACAAATTATTTCTGGTAGTTCTGGCAGAAGGCATTCCCATCCCTTCTGTACAGTTCCAATTGTCACTGCTCCCAGTTAATTTCAGAGCACAAATGGATGTGAAAGTGAGAGATGGATCGATGGCCAGTGGACCAGGAGTAGACTGCTTTTGAACTGGTCACAAGGAAATCTCCACAAGCGGAGCAGCTAAACTCAAAACTTACAGACCAATGCTTTGGTGCACTTCTATGCCTAAAGAACCCTGATGTCAGTATTTAAACAACACAACACACACAATACGATCAGATATACTCAATGGCACTACTGCTGTACAGACCATGGACTTAATTTGGAACAGACCAATTAATCACGTCATGTTACCATGCTATACAAGTTTAAATATTGCTTCTAGTAAGTCATCAACTGAGGATTTTTCCTTCTGAATCTGCTCAACTATGGGCGCAAGAAACATGACTTAAAAGTTTACCATCCCCTGTATTCGGTGCAAGATTTTTCATTTTTGTCAATTTCACCATGAATCTACCTGCAACATACCCAAATGATATTTTGCCTTAAAATATATCAAGAATTGAAACTGTGTGTTGTTAAACTGCAAAGACCTTTCTAAAAAGAAGAGGCTTTTCTACAGCAAAGTGCAAAATACTACATCAGTACACAAGGTCATGTACTCAAAGAGAAAAGCAAAACACCGAAAAACAGAACAATAAACCTAAATTCTTCTTTATATGGTGGAATATTTTTGTTGTTTCTGACAGAATCAACAAAATGCCCAGTGTATTTAACGAAGTATAACAGCAGGAGACTGTAGTTTGTTTTCAGGTTTGCAATTTTTTGGCTTTTTGCTTTGCATCAGTGCATGGCAGTCTCTACAAAGTATCAATTTACTACAAGTCCCAAAGGTACGAACACCCTTCTGCCCTTCTCCCACCCTCCCTTCCCCCCAAAACTCAAAACGACTGAGCCATGAAGTGCACAACAAACGGGGCATTCTGCAACCAGCCTGCTATATTCACGTGGCCTACAGTTTCACACCTATGAAATCAAACACACACAGTATGTGAGAAAGTTTTATCATTTTAGAATCAAAATATCCCTTAAAATATTTACATTTTACAGTAAAAAGGATAGCAAAACACAAAGTAATGTACAAGCTTAGATATTCAAGTTTTGGAAGCATGGAAATGGTGGGAGAAATGAATTTACTACTACAAATCGTATTTTCAAGATTTTAGGTTAAAAATGCTTTCTTATTAAAACAAGTGCCGTTTAAAGCAATAACATTCGAGCAGCTCAGCCTTCCAATTTCTGGTCACAAACTGTTTCAGATGCTTAGGAAATACTTGAAAAACTAATGAAACACACTTGAATTATTTTATCGTACTACTGAATAATTTAAAAAAAAATCTTCACACCATCGAGCATATTATATTTTGTTGTAATGTGTGTGGATTCTGAGGCTTTGCCACAGTCTTTAAAAACAGTGCAATTTAAAAAGAAGGTTATTGTATGAAATTCACCTTTAAAATTATCAGAGCATCTTAAAACAGAAGAGAGCACAAATTACCAAAGGCAGCAACTATATATTGTAGACTTGACTAAAGCCAACTTCATCAGCTAAGAAAATTTCTAAGCCTTTATTGCATATTAATAAAAGAAATCTTTAATATTTTCAATATACAGCAATGTAAAATTTTTAAAAATATTAAACTCCTACTTCTAGCAATAGTTGGTATAATGAAAAAAAGGATGAGTATTGGTACCTTGAGTGGTACCAAAACACAGACTTGTTTCTGCAAAACACCAACACTGAATAAAAAAGATGGCACAATCCTAGCAGGCTTTTTTTTTTTTTTTAATACAAAGTTTTATGACATTACTCTAACAGTTTCTTTAAATAGGACTTTAAAAGACTGCCTGCATCTTTTTACCTTTTGCTTTTACTTCTGTCACTGTGGTCCCTGTGTTTCTCTCTGTTCTTTTCACTTTCTTTTTCTCTATGCTTCTCCTTGCTTTTCTCCCTCTCCTTATCTTTTTCATGAGCCTGTTCTTCACTTTTAGGCTTCTCTGTCTTTTTTTCTGGATTTCTAGTCTCTCTGGGGCTTTTTCCATCAGCAGCCCTGTCACTGTGCGGAGACCGCAATCTTTCTTTGTCTCTCTGTCCTTCCTCTCTACTCTTCCTCTCTCTCTCTTTTTCCTGGTTTCTATCTCTGCGTCTGTTTCTTTCAGAATCTTGCTCCCAGTATTTTTCGTTGTTCCACTCCTTCTCTTGTCTGTCTTTCTTTTGGTGAGGGGATTCACTGTAAAATCTTTGTCTATGTTGATCATTTTTCCCTCTACTGAACCCTCTCTCCAATTGCTGTTCTTGTCTGCCCCAAGGGTCACTGTGGCGTCTTTCTGGTCTCCTACTGTCTTTACTCTGAAAAAAATTTTCTGGCCCCAAAAATCTCGATTGTTTGTGAGCCACCGGTAGCCCTTGGGCAATGGGTCCGGCATAGTGTGGTGGCTGACCTGATAAATGCGGAACTGGTGGCCATGGCATCATTGGATTTTGAGGAAAGCCAAAGCCTGGAAGAGGAAGAAGCGGAGGTGGTAAATGAGGAGGAAATCCAAACATAGGGTTGCTTTGCGGAGGGAAGTTATGAGGTGTAGGAGCCTGAAACTGAAACCCAGGTGGATTAGATTTAGGGTGCTGAAAATTCTGCTGTGGAGGTCTAACAGATGAGAAGCTGCCACCTGTAATAGGGCTCGGGACTTTGGAAATAAATTCAGAACGAGAAGAGTTTTCGGTTTCAAAATGAGATGAAGTTGCTGCTGGTCCTCTTCTAAAAGAGTTCACTGTCTCAATGTTCTGCATCAGTGCATCTTCCTGGGAGCGTCTGCTGTCTTCTGCTTGCGATGCGCCTGCATTCTCTGCTTTTGCGGCAATGGAACTGTACTGCGTTTCCTTGGTTTGCGCATCGCTTTGATACGGGTTTAAGCCCACTTCTCCAGAAGACTGTTTATTCTCTGGTTCCTTTTGATCATTTCCTGAAGCATTTTGTCGGTCTTCATTTCTGCTAACATCTCCCTCCTTGCTTTCTGAAGCATTAGTCTGCTGGCTTCGTCCAGCTGCCTGCCGTGGGTCTCTTTTAAGATTAATAAAAGGCGGTGATTTAGAGGTATTAGCAGCGGTACCTTCAGCAGAGCCTACACTAGCGTTGTTCTCATTGGGTTTTTTCCCTGCATTTGATGAGGAAGAAGAAAAGCTGGAATTTGTGGTCCTTTTGACTTCCTGGGCAATGTTATCCTTGTCAGGTAACTGCCGCTTTGGGTCATTTTCTGCACTTTCTTCAGTTTCTTTATTCTGTGACTGAGCAGATAAATTTGCTAAAAACGCTTCTGTGGAGACATCTGGAGGTTTTCCCTTAAGACTCAGCCCTGTCAAAGATCCAGCACTTCTTGCAGAATTTGAGGTCCCTACAGCTGCAGCATCTGCGGTTACAGCAGCGTTAGTGGATTCTTGGAGATCATTCAAACCAGTCTTTGCTTCGCTAACTTCAGTAGCTATAACATCCATCTTTTCTTCTTTTAAGGTTGCTTGTTCATTTATCAATGGTATGTCTTCACTGGGACTTGCTTCTGACTTGCTGCGTTCATATCCCTGCCCTGTGCTACCCAACAGGCTTTGAAGAATATCATCCACTGGCAACGGTTTATTTGCTAGCTCCAGAGTAGAAGGCTGATTTTCCCACCCAACCAGGACTCCAGGAAGGAATCTGAGAGGCTTCGGTGGTTCATGTTTGGTACCTTCCACCAATGGTTCAATAACTGCTGGAACATCTTCTGTATTAGATTGCTGAGGTTTATTTCTCTGCTTGTGTAGCACAGTTGTGAAGGAATTAAAAAAATCATTTTCTTCTTCTTCTTCCAGTGTCAACTCATGATGAGAGACTTCAGGTTTGCTTGGCTTGCTTTTCTTCTCTGGTGGCAAGTTACTCAAGGGACTTTCAGAAGCTTCATCCACAAAGCTACTAGTAACGCTTGCAACAGCAGTAATCTGCCTCTTCATTTTCTGGCGAATTATCAATCCCAGTAATAAATTTGGTCGATGTATTTCAATTCCTGTACAAAATTGTAACAGCAATTTACTATCTCCTTTTGTTTCAGTTAAAGGCAATCATTCTAACAAAAATAACTCCCATACTCTTACAGTATAGTATAGAAAGCATTCATTTTATGACATTTAAAATGCCCATCTTGAAACACAACAAACAATATTTAGAGTAATCAAAAACGTTTTTCCAACATAAAAACTATGACTTCAAACACTGCAAATTAAAATTGCTTTAAGTACTACAATTTCCAAATACAGAATATGAGACAGTGATACAGGACATCTAGTCACATAACCAAAGCACCGAAGCTGAACAGCATGTGAGTCTACCACAGCTACAGCCTGCTGAGAGTGGCAGCAAAGTACAAGAGGGGGGGAAAAAAAAAAATAATAGCACACTTGCAACCACAAAGTCTCCTAATCACTTGTTAGATATACTTCTACAAAGATTTACCAAGAGTGGCTTTCCAAAATGCTTCCCTCATTCCAGGAAGGCACAGCGTTTCAAGGTTTACTATTACTTCACTATGTATTTTGTTCTGTATGATTTAGGTTCTTGCAAAAAAAAAAAATTGTAGCTCATCTTCTCTTCGTTTTTGGCCTTGGCTATCTCAAAAAAAGAAATAATCTGGAAATTTTTATAACCAAAAATAAATTGATACAAAATAACTCAGGTGTAAGCAGAACAGCTGAGAGCCATTTCAGGACCTTTCCTTCCTTGCCCATTTGTTTTCTGAACTTGCTATGTCCTTTTTTTTAAAAGCAATTTTGTAACACTTGAGAAAAAAGGAATTAGTACATTTCAAATAATGAAAAATACTATTTTAAAGTTACAGTATCAATTTGGAACTCAGCATGACTGCTGTCATAGTTCACTCGCATCACTGCAGTTACTGAGCTTGTAACCTACAAAGCCAGCTGGGTCAGACGAAGAATGCAGTGAACATGAAACAAGCTTCTGCACAGTAATTTTTTCAACAACAGTACTTAAAGTATCAGAATAAACTTACACTGGGAAATTAATGCCTTTTCAAAGAAGTTAATATAATACTATGGAAAACTCCTGACATTTTTGAACAGAATAGCTAGCATTCTTAAATTTAGTTTTCTCTTATTTTTCTGTTGCAAATTTCTTTAAGTAGTGTTTTGATAATCGAGTTCCCAATTCCAAGCTGTACTTACCAGGCCCATCAAAAGGCACAAGATGATGTGGGACTTTGTCTGAGGAACCTAAAGGGATGAGGTACAAATCTTTCACTAGCTTCATGTTATTGGCCGCTACACCGTAACGTTTTCTACTGCTGAAATAGGCAAACAACAGTGCATAGGATATCTGATCCTCTTCAGTTACAGGGGTAAAGCGAACTACACAGATCTCCTGTTTACAAAAAAAGAGAGAAAAAGATGGTCAGATACATTTTTCTAGAAAATTTTAATTTTTAGTGACTGCTCTTTGTTTAAAAAGCACAGTTCAGATGAGAAAAAGCCTTCCCAAGAAGGCAGAGAACAGCAGGAGACAGAAGGAGCAGAAGCAGAGCCAAAAATAATTAAGTAAAACCGAAGAAAACAAATAAAAACCATTTAGCATAAAAAATGAACTATAGTGCACAACAGAAAAGCCAACATTTTATCAGCCAGCCAAATAACAACCATGCCAGCTTCCAAGTAGTTACTCCTTCCCCGCCCTTAACATTACTAGAAAGCTTTATTTTGTAGTCTATTGTGTCTGAGATACCCATCAGTACCAGGGGAAGACCAGTGTTCAGATGGCAGTATTATGATCAAAGCCCAGCTCAGGAATCAATGCTGGTGCTGATGCTGCTTAATGGCTTAATGAATGACCTGGAAAACAGGACAGGATACTCTGCAAAACTGAGATGACATCTCATTAGGGGCAGGGGGTGATACGTTGAAAAGAGTGGGCTGCCATTCACAGGGACCTCATCCGGCTGGCAAAACCTTTGTGCGGGTCAGCAAAAGCAAATGCAAAATCTGCACATTGAGATGGAGTAACCCCATCCACCAGGACAGGCTGGGGGACTGACCAGCTGGAAAGCAACTTGGCATAAAAGGACACGGGCGTCCTGGTGGACAAGTCAAGCGTCCTCTCAGCAACACATCCATGTCAAGAAGGCAAACCGCGCGCTGCCCCTCCAGGCCAAGGGAAATGATTGTTCCTTTCTATCCAGCACTTGTGAGACAGTACCTGGAGAACACTATCTAGTTCTGGGTTCCTTGGCACAAGGACAACCTGCATGCACTGGGAGAAGGCCAGCAGAGGACCACCAAGATAGCTTTGCGTACTGTCATGGTACCAAAACTGAAGAGTAACACTTGAGACATGTGGAGTGGTGTCCAAACATTCATGATGAGTTACTGTCTCAAAGGAATACGGGTATTCTCAAACAGCAAACGACCGGCTAAGGTTAGCTAGTAAGAAAAGAAATGCTATCAGGTGCCATCCATCCCATCAAAGATAACTGACGTTACGTTGAAAGCGTCATGTACTTCACAAACTTCCCAGGAGAGACAAAAAACACTTTAGGGTGAATAGGATGTATGTTAAACAGCAACCCTTGGTCCCCAAGATAAATTCTTACCTTGGTCCCCGAAGCTTTGATTTTTTCTACATACTCCCAGACAGTGTGAGGAGATATCCTGCCACCTACTTGAATACTATCAGGTAAATCCTACAAGAAAGGACACCAGATATCTGAATTCAATGTAAAAACTGTGGTAAATCCTTCATACAGTATGTATTTCATATATTCAAAACATACTTTATTCTTATAGTTCTTAAATTATAATTTTAAAAATCAGTAGAAGTTACTACAGTAGGAACAAATTCATTTTAATTTTGGATATCTAAATTAGGATTTTCAGTGCAAAGTTAATGATCTGTACTAAATTAGTTACACTCAACACTGTTCATCTATACCTTCCCCAAAATTATTTATTCCAGTAACATTAACTGCAAACATAGCTGCTGTGAGAGCCCCACACCTATGAAGCAATATAATAAACCTGGCAGAACCTTAATCATGAGGGAAAATCATAATCCACACACATATATAAAGACACAAATTTGTTCATGTGTATTACTGAACTCACTATTCACAAGTAACAAAAACAGACTTTCAGAATAATTTAGCAACATTTAAGGAAAAACTTTTTTGAAATAAAGCGGAAGAGTTTTGAAAAGCACATCATATTCATCAAGCAATCCTTTAGTATTAAAGGGCCCTACATCTTTACTGAAGATTTAAAGGAGAAGTTAAGACAATCACATGAATAGAAGATCTAAGTGCTTTTAATTAGAAAGCTGATGCATCCTGTGTCACTGGCAAGAAATAACACTGAGCCTTAGGAGCTCTCTGATCTTTATTTTATGACATAAAGACAACTGTTATAAGCAGTTGCAACCTTTTCCTGCCTCTCAGACACTAAGAGAACATTACAGAAACTTCTTTTTTTTTAGGGATAATTTACTCTTACAATGGAAGGTTAGGACCAGAATTGCCACCAGAAAAGCAAAAAAAGAAACTCTGTTACACAGGTTTCTGTTGCAGACAAGACTTCTTGCACAGTCAACAGAAACCACCACTAGACACTTCCCTTCCAAAAATTGGTATCAACTTGTTTAATACTTTGAATTCAAAATGAAGCTACAATTTTCTCACCTCTAATTCAGAAAGTAGATGCCACCAAGGCAGTTATTTCAGCAGCAAATTTCCTCCTATCTTTCCCCACTATTTATACTATAGAAGATGGTCCGTAATAAACAAAAAACAGTTCAACTTCTATAAAACAGCTCTGGAACTTTGGCTGCTCATCATCAAGAAGCATTTAACAGCGAGATGAGAACAAAACATCTTAAAACATATAAAAAAAACCTTGAATCCTGATGTACCATGGCTCCATGTAGGACAAACTGAGAAATACTTCACTTACAAATACATACCCTACCCTATGTCCTCCTATAAATACTCAGTGCAATGGTCATGCTTCATTATCTTTCAGCATTATACAATTATTAGCCTACAAGGTAAACAAGTCACTAAAGTTAAATTAATTGTTCATTCTTTGCAGAAAATATAAATACCTCTGTTAAATAATCAAAAGAGCCAGAAACTGGATAAGCCTTAATAACAAACTTTGCCACTGAAGGCATGTTGATAAAACCCTTCCAGATGAAATTCAGGCGTGCCAGAAAGAGACTTTCACATTCCACAGTACCAGGTGTTTCTGACCTAAAAAACAACAAACCACTTTGTTTAGAACATGATCTATCACACACGACAATGTAAATCATATTTTTCTTTGCAAAAGAAATGACACGTCATTAAGAATTTTCTTTTTCAGTTAAACATGCTTGAGGGTCACAGTGAAGAGAAAAGCACACAACTGTGTTTTATCTTCCAGTGGAGAAGATACATTACATGAAAGACTGTCAGTCAAGGAGCACAGGAATTCACTATTGTATCTTTTGAAAATGGAGAAATTCAGTCCAAGAGCTATTAAATGCTACTGAAGAGGACACACAAACACATATAGCTGCTACAGACCTAGTAAGCTCTTCCCCTGCCACAGGGAGCTTGGGGGGAGAAGATGACACACTGCCCGCTGGCCTATCTTCACCCTGCTGTCCTAGCTCCTATGTTTCGTTGCAACACTGTCTGCCCCTGACCTGAATACCTGCATCCCCCTTCCCTTCTCTCGCCCCGCAGCTGGCTCCTCATCTCACTCATGCACTTCCACAGCCTCTGAGCAACTCCTCCAAACTGCAGTACCATCACCTGCACACCACAGCACGCTTCCCCCTCTCAACAAAACAAGCCTCGGTTTTGTGAATAAAAAGCTGCAAAGAATAAACAGAAAGACTGAAGTTCACAAGAGAGTGTTTCTCAACCTGGGAGTTTCCTCATGGAAAAGGTTACAGCCACATTTCAACAGCTTCCAACACGTTATCAAGATACCCCAGACATGCCATTAGCAGTTTTAAGGCAGCTGCCTAGTAGCACCAGATGCTGTGCTGTTCCAGTAACACAAGGATTCTTTCTGCCTACACTAGAAAATGCTTCCTCAACCTTCAGCAAGCTATTCAAAAACCAAATCCACTGTCCTAGGTAAAGGATCCCAGTGGCCTGGTAAAGGCAGAATTTCAGCACAAACTCTGGTCAATTCTAAATAACTGTGAGTCAAAGTTTTTCTAGAAACCCCTCCCTCAAACCAGAAAAAAACCAGCCTCATAAACGGCAGTTCCCCCTCCAGTGGGTAGCAGCGTGTGGAAGAAAATTAAGAGAGCTGCCAGCAAATAAAGCAGAATATCAAACAAGCTGCTGTTAACTGTTTCTTGTTGCCTTGAGATGTGAAAGCAGCCCGATTTCTCAGTGTAAATGTTCTGTTTAGAGTAATCTCAAATTCCCTCGCTTTCTACATACACAAACACACACTAACTCAGCTGTACATACTAAGTCCCTTAATGGCAAAATACAATATGAAATCTACATCCTGACTTTTAAAATATGAGCTCACGTGCCTTTTTAGACCTTGTTGCACCAGAAAACGTAAGGTAGCGTACTCCTCCCCAAAAAGAAAATGTGGTAATTAGAAGTTTGCAATCACAACAATACATGTATTATTATTTATACAAATGCACAGCATCATTTACTCCAGCAGAGAACCCCACTCCTAAGAAGAGGAGTACAACTTCAAGTACACAAACGGATTAATGAAATGCTGTTAAAAAAATTAGCTTTAGTCACAGTAGCTTAACAAGATTAATAAAGTCTTTCATTTAAAAATACTGTTTCTACAGTTTATATTACTTTGGGAGAGGTGTGAATGATGATTTTGATGAGTCTTGCTTATCATCTTCCAGTAATTCTGAAGCTAAAATACTTGATGTTGAAGAAAGCGCATCTGCAATGCTCTCGGCTTCATTGTCTGACTGCTTCCGGGCAACTCCAACAGACACTTTCACTTTTTTTGCAGAAAGATCATCAGTAGGTGGTGCCATTCGGCCTGCAGAAAATGAATTGCAATGCTTCTTATTTTTTCTTAAAGAATCAAAAGAGGACTTCCTCTGAAGACATTGAAGATGCACCAAAAATACTATATATTGCCATTGAAGTGGGATAGGATAAAGAAATTATACATTTTATAAATAACTGTACAATGTATAAATGTATACAGAGTATAAACATATACAACACTGTATATATTTATACAATATTATAAATAAATATTGCTACTGTAATAGAATAGGATAAATAAATGAGGAACCAACAATAGCATGGACAGCCATTAAAGGGATTTCTTTCTCTGGAGCCTTTTTTTTTTTCTTTTAAATACTAGATAACTTTATGCCAATAGGTTATAATTTTAAGAGTCTTTCTGCAAATTACAAAGTAAAACACTGCTTCCACATCACTGTCAAACTAGGGGGAAAAAAAAACCCCATTTATTCACATACTTGAGGTATATCGAGATTTATGACTGAAAAGCATTTTATGAAGCATGATGCATTTATTTTGACATGCTGTTCAAAATTACCTATGCAGATTTTGCAATTAAGATCAAAGAGATGATTTTTATGTTGACTTGTGGTGTCTGGAGACGCAGATTCATTTACTTCTTTATCTTTTTCAGCCTCCTCTGCTTTCTCAAACAGCTTCGTATTAGGTTCCTAAGAAAAGTCAAACACATTTCAGTTAGCCCTTTGTTCCTCTGTTAATACTCCTAATATTGCTATTCATATTGCTTAAATATTTTATGGTATTTTCTTCCCTTCAGACTTAAAACTCTCACTTCAGCTGTATTGCCTAAAAGGCTATCACAAAATCTACAAATGCATTAAAAGAATGAATTGGTATTCCTAAATATCTTTTGGGTAAGATTTAGAGTATTTTCTACTATTGCCAGAATTCATCATACAGTCATGGACACAGTGAGGATAAAAGAAAAATTAAACTCAGAACATATAACATATAATTACAGAACTGAACGACAAAATCATAAACAAAGCACTTTACAAGCATATCATCTATGAACTAAATACAGTGTGTTGCCATGTTTTCTTTTCTACCTGAATTTCCATTACTTCCTCTTGTTCTTTCATTGGTGCTTCACTTTCAATTTCTATTTCTCCTTTGTGAGTAATTTTTGTGATAGGTCTTCTTTCAACTTCCCTCTGTTCTTTCTCAATCATTTCAATTGTCTATAAAAACAATAAATCATGTATATTTACCTCCATACAATAAAATTTGAAAGTCCACAAATATTACAACAGAAAATGTGATTGCAATTAGAAAACTCTGGGGAAAAAAGACTACATTCTTATTTTGCAAGCGTCAGGTAGTTTCACAGAGCAAATACAGAAGCAGCTGGTCTAACTTCACAGTGTCTCACCTGACAGTGTAGTGAATAATTATAAGGCATGTACTTGAACAAGTTATAAAACAGACCTTCATCACTGAATTTAAAGGTAAGTAATTCTGATTTTCCAAGAGCTTAAGAAAAAAAATGCATCAACTCTTTTCCCATAATAATAGGGACAATGCAGGATATAAATACATATAGATTTGTATCATTTTTCCAGAGCCCGTTTTTGAGTACATAAACCTAATGCTCTACCTCAAAAAAACATTTAAATCTATTTTCAAAGTAATGGAGATGCTAATTCTGATCAGCACTGCTGCTTTGCTCTGTTATAAAAATATAAATAAATATATAAATAAAACATAAATCATTATTTTAAAAATTGCTTCTTAAAGCATATTTCTAATTCTTAAACCAGAAAGAGTTTGTATTGGCTGTCTCCACTATTTTAAGCCTAGTTTCATAAGGAAACAAGGATTCTATGATTCTTTTATCTGTCTGCCAGATACCTATAGTGACTTTCAAACACATCGGGAAAACTTCAAGAAAAATTAGTAAGCAGCAGTCTCAAAGTCTAGTCAAATGAGGCACTGCTATTTTACATGTATTCCATTTCAACTTCTAGAAATGTTGAAGTATTTCTCCAAAATATTTTAGGACCCTTCAGGAATTTTTGAGCAGCATACGCTTTTGTTTTGAAGCTGGGCCTCACAACAGTGGAATATTGTTACGTATGCTCTGCTTTCAGTATTTTATTGATGATTATGACAATAAAATAAATATAAGGAAGATGCAATATAAAAAAATGGGCTTTACACATCTACAGAAGGAATAAACAAACTTTTCATGCCTTTCTAGGCCCTCAAAGCAACTTTGAGATAATACATTAATTCAACAACAAGCAGAAAAATATTGTCATGGCTCATAAACAAGTCTAATCACAATATATAAAGAAAATAAAAAACCCCTGAGGAATAATTAACATTGCAGTACAAATCACTGTCTCTGGAACAGCATCCCACTGTACTGCATCAGTTAGCACTGAACGTTCTAAGCACACAGATTTCAAGAGGATGAATTTCCATCTGATCTATGTTACAGTACCTACTCATTAATTTCTTATTGGAAGTCATCTGATATAACCCACAATTCCTAGTATCATAAAACCCAAATACAAAATGCATACGAGTTAACACTACCCAAATTTTGTGCCTTTCCATTCTATGAAGTAGCATATAAACACCAAACATTCTGCCAACACAAATCCACATTTTGTAAACTAGAAAGCTTGATGCTGTAAACCAAGCATTTTTAAGCAGCTGCAGTTAACCATCATTGGACTGACTGCCTAATAAACAGGGCAATATCTAAGAAAAAGGCATTTTCTATTAAAAAAAAAAATACAGCTCCTTATATTCATGCTTCTTCTAAACTGTCAACACAGCTCTATATAGTGTGACTTTCTGTTTCAAGAAAAGTAATCCCGAAACTAACCTAATAAGCTTCCTCCACTTTGTTGGTGGTAGGTTTTTTTTGTTTGTTTGGTTTTTTTTTTTTTTTTCCCCTTTTGGTTTCTTTTCAGACTGGCACATCAAGTTTTCAGCTTCAGGTTTACTTCCTGGGGGGTGAATTGTCACGCTCCATCAGTAAGTTATAAACAACACCAGTTTGGTTTGGTTACCTGAGAGAAAGTTTTCTCCCTTTTTAAGAAACTGGTGTTTATAAGGCTCCAGCTAGAGCCTTAAAATCTTGTTGGAAATAAGGACAAAGAAGCCTTCACTCTTGAGATAAAAGAAAGAGCAAGCAGCACCAAAGCTGCACAGCAAAGGAAAATGCATGGTTTCCCCCCTTCAGGAATTTACTACGCTTCTTTCACTTCTGTCCTGAAAACCCCGCTGGGTTTTGAATACTAAGCAAATATAATTATAGAGATCCTCCTGATTAGTCAGGGTTGCTTTGTGCAACATTTATTCTGTTCTTGCTCCATACACTTAACCTAAAAAAAAGAGGTTCAACATGCTTAGGCAGTCAACTAAACAACATAATACGACAAATCTCACGTGTCTGTTTTCTCTCTGTCTCCAAGCAGCCAGTTCTTTGGAAGCCAGTTCTTCAGGGCTCATTTTTATTAGATGGTCTGGAGTAACCTCTCCTTTCAGCACTTTCTTAAATAGTATCTAGAAGAAAGAAGAAAAGGTAACTCCTGCTATCAAGACAAAAGCAGCAAGCAGCAGGAAATAAAGCAGAGAAGTAACATACAACATACTCTGTCCAGCTATATGGATTAGATGGTTTTGTAAGTATTTTCCACTGTGGGAAGTGGTACTAGATTTTATAAGATAAAAAGATTAATTCCAAAGCTCCGTTTATTCTACATAACAGAACGTATCTACATATACCCGTAATGATGTATAATCAACTGTTTCAAAGCAGAAAGTGAGTTTATGCCCGTTGCAGCAGTAACTCAGACTTTTTTCCAAGGTGCAAATCCCCTGTATTACCCAGTAGAAAGACGCCAGTAATAAAGACGATGCCTATGCTTCTTGACTGAAGTGAATTCCCAAGGCAAAAAAACCCCACATAGCTTAAGAGTGGGATAACAAACAGGATACATTGTGAAAGGAATAATAGTGTATCTAAAGAAGACTTTTCCTTTAATCTACAGCAAATAATGGATTTTTCTGAAGGACAAGAGACAAATAATACATACATTATTCTTAGGATCTTTCAGATTGAACATCAAACTTCTGTATTTGTTCTTATACTTTGAGTCAGTGTCCCGAAAAAAAGAAAACAGCTCTCTTTCAATTCTTGTGGCAACTTTTGCTGCTCTCTCCTCAGGAATCTTTAAACTGGAATCTGTCAATCTGTGAGAGAACACATGGGCAAAATTACCAAATGCTTCCAAATAAGTAATAGTTTTTAATCTGCCTTCCAAAAGAAAACAATTACAAACACTAATGAATAATTTAATTTAATAATATATCTTTACCTTTTCATCAGGATTTCCTTAAGAGACTGCTTCACACTTTGCCTTATCTGATCAGCAGAAGGTTTGGAAGCTGGCACAGCCGGTGGGTGTGTTGCACTGAGGGATCCTTTCTCATTTTTCTTTTTCTTAATTTCTTGTTTCTCATGAACACCTATCAAAACACACAGTTTAAAAACTGTAAGCTACTCAAGACTCTGCTATGAACATTTACTGTTGCTG
>VZTO01005468.1:5572-22881 GCA_013400615.1 Syrrhaptes paradoxus | reverse complement strand
GAGGTAGCAGTTTATCAGAGTGTTTGCATATTTACAGCAAGGCAATATTTTTTACCCTGTAGGATGTGGGTATTTTGCCATGTCATTTTAAAGTTACCTGGAGCTGGTTCTAGGCTGGTCAACACTGTTATTGTACGGCTTCCCAGACGGATCCTGCTTCCTGGGTAGCTTTCACTTGCAAGCAGATGTTTTCTTTGCCATTTCTTTTCTTGACGCACTTCGAGGAAAGAAAAATGCTACTGTATATATATCATATATAAGCAATAAGGGCAGCGTAAGCCTTTTATCACATAGATAAGGACAGACAGGTTAGTTGAGGGTCCCCTGGTACTTTAGACAGTTTGATTCTTATCTGACATTACAAAAAAGAAACCTGCCATAAAGCTCTTCCTACTGTTTGAAGCTAGCATTTTAAAGAGAAAATGATTGACATTTTTCCATTTCAATTTTTCTGTATTTTTTCACAACTAGTTTGCACTTAAAACAAGCCAGCAGTCACCATGCACAGAATAACTTAGAACTGAGGCAATCAGTGCAGTAATTATCTGTTCCTAGAACAAGTTGAGGACAGGCTGAGGCTGTCATCCCTACACAAAACATACGAAGAAATGAGGAATAAACTGAATGAGAGGAGTAGCTAGTTTTTGTTTGCATTAGTTTTATCAAGGAAGCAAGAGTTTGAATAATAACATTCCAGTACTTCTACTCCCTTGTTTACATGCAACAAGTTTATCCTGAAATAAACAAGCCTTTTGTTTTTCTGGCTAGTTACATTAATTATGCTGCTTTTACGTTTTTAATTAATAGTGACTCTTCCTGTATTAGCCAATACATGACTGTGTTAGAAAGGCATCCACAAGTACCTTTATTAGATGAGCACTTCACAATCATTAATAATGAGAACCAACATGATCATTTATTAAGAGGTGTCATGCCACACAGTTAGTGGATTTACCTGGTACAATCTGTAAGCTTGACAAATGGAAGTATTGGATGTTTCCTCGCAAAGAAAATGAAATTGTGATGCACTCAGTTGCAGATATAGGTTTATTGTTGTCCATGTGTGCAAAGTACCAAATCTCTCCAGAACTCTCTAGGAATGTGTTGCAGATGTCCTCACCTGGCTTTGAAATTTTAAAGGTGAACCTGGTATTTTCCCTTTTTTCTGGTCACTCAAGAGAAAAATCTTCATCTTTATCTCCCCTGTTGCAAGCAGATTGTAATGTAACTTATAGTTTGTCCTGCCTACAATTGTTAATTATTTTATTTATATATTATTTNTCTGGATGAACACCTTGGAATAACGAAAACCAGAAGCATCGATTCCCCAGGCTTAGACGGTTATCCAAAATGCATGGCAGAATTTTTCTTGAAATACTGTTTGTATTTTGTCAGACTGAGTTTTCCCAACATCATTTCATATAGTTTCTGACTAGGCCTAATCTGTAGTGGCAAATATAGTGTTTGGCAGGCTTGTGCTCCTGGAAAACATTTCAGCTTGACACCTGAGTGTAGCCATTTCTGCTCACAGATAGATGATTGAACCATAAACTGATTGTGGATGCAACGTTACTATCCATTACTAGATCTAACTATTCATGTGCAATGTTAAACAATATTATGATTATGAGACAGGAAAAAGAAGTTTCTCTTTTCCAATCAGCAGAGTTACTTTTTAAGTTAAATTATATGCTAAAGACATAAACACTGATTAAAAGAAGCATAATTTTGTGGTTTTGCTTTAAAAATGCTGATAGCACAGTTCACCCTGAAAGCTATGTGGATTTAGAAAAGATTTGCTAATGGGCAGAAAAGGAAATTGTGTAGATATGTACACGGGTCTGGATGTTCCTCTGTCTATGTCAAAGAAGGTCATGATCGTTAGAGTGGAATGGTCCCTTAGGTGATTTGTGCCACATCCATGAGGATTTTGAAGATGACTTGTTTTTCTTATGTACTCCGTGAAGTACCAATTATAACCATTAAAGTGGGTTTGCCTGTTTAAGTGATTTCTTAACACTGATCTCAACATAAATTATAATGTACTTCTTGCAGATGTCTTTTGTTTGTCTGTTGTCACTGTTATCTTACCTTAGGTACAAGAGAAATGGACTTTCTGAGGAATAGAGATGGTCTAGCTAAGGAAGGGTTCTTGCTGCATCCCTTGTCCAAGGACTTTCATTAAACATGTCGAGAAGTCTAGAATTTTGAGTAAAAAGCTATGATCCTGTCAGTCTGATTCTTTCAAAGAAAAGGCCTGGGAAACAAAGTATAAATTTAAATCAATATGTTTTCAGTTTCCTCATCCCTATGTTATTTTTACTGGAGACTAGATCTCAACCATATTGGAAACTTCCCTATACTCAGCAGTTACTTTATTGGGGAGGTTATAATCTGTTGTGTCTCCTGAAGGAACATTTCCTAAATTAATAGGGATTAGAAAGAAAGCAAGGAAAATACTTATGAGATGTAGTAAAAGGTCAGATTTTTTTGTAATTTAATTTAATAGAACATTATTTTGAAGGAGGCTTGGTTTAGCCCCCTCCTTATTTGTAGACTATCTCAAATATTGCAAATTCTAATTAATTCTGGATGTTGTTCCGCTGTAGATGTCAAAGAAGGTCATGAAATTTAGAGTGGAATGGTCCACTGTATTTGTTGCCATATATGCATATCCATCCCAAAAGTTTCTCTCTTTCACTCCTCTCCACCCAAATCAACACTTATTCGGCAACAGACTGAGCACGTCTGTCTATTTAGTTGATGATGTATTCCCTCACTGCATAATTAAGACAGGGATTTTTAGAGTGGAAATTTTCTTTGATCACAGAAAACCATGTCCTGGGGAAAGGAGTTTTCTTTCTGATTTGGTCATCAGGTTCTGTCACTGTTTTCTTCCAATGTTTCCTTTGATCACATTATGGTTGCTAAAGTATAATAACCTAAATATATGTCTTTGAATTTAAAAGGCTGTTTTTACAAGCCAACATTTAAATAATACCCTGGAAACCAGTTCATAGAAATGATCAATGAAGGTTGTTTTTTTTCATAGCTGAGAAGCTGACAACAAATATTCATATTTGAATTTTTGAAGGGGCTGTTCTAATGTACTGTCACTGGAGTGTTGTGTTAATAATTCAATAGTAAAGGATTTCAGTACCATTTGTTATTTTTCTCTTCTCACCCAACCCTTGACCCGAGTTTACCTCACAGTCAATTGTTTGAATCTAAATATCTATTTAATATGTACAGCATACATAAGCAGAAAGAAACTGGCTTACTCTAGCAGTGACTACATCAAATCCCAAGCTCTCAGTGCTCAGAGTTAAAGATGAATATGATTGTTCAGCTTCTTCATACAAGGAGCTGTTTTACAAATTTCTGAGTTGTTGGTTAGTGTTATTTGCTCCCATATTTACAAGCAAATTTCATGTAATTACCAGATATTTCATGTCAGGAAACAGGAAACAATTTTCCTTCAGACAGATTAGGGAAGTGACTGCATTCACTTCTGGATAAAAAATTCTCTGCACTTCAGCAATTCAGTGCATTACTGTAAACCTTCTTATCTCCTGTTCTTTTTCTGATACCTCGAGGCATGTGGTCCTGAAGGCATAGTAGTCTTAAATGTGTCATATTTTAGAGGTCTCTCATGCCTTAACTGTACAGAAGATAATAGGGCAGATGTTCTGGAGAATGTTTTTCAGTTCAGTCCCTATTGCATTGTTTCCCACAGTTGGAGGAGACTGTATTTGGTGGCCAATGCAGTCCTGTAAAGCTCTGAGTTTAATGTCTTGGGGAATTAAGTAATAAGAGCACAGAAAACCTGCATACAGCTTCTACCTATGCAACATGCAAGACTATAAATACATTAATTTTAATCTCACTGAAAGTCAGCTCTAACAATACTTACAACTGCATGGTTTTGGTCCTGCACACCTTGAATGCAGTGTTTCTACCTTCTCATGTTGAGATTTCAAAACATTTTTCAAAGAAAAACAACTTAATTTTTTAGGTGTTGGTTTTCCTGATAACATTTCAGCCAGTGGAGCACAATAACAATGAGCATTTTTAGCCTCCAGAAATCTAAGTGTTTTAAACATTGATGGTAAGATATGAGGTATGTCTATGATTGTGGTAGACATTTTTTATATACAACAAAATCAGTAAGAGCTAAGGTAAAAAGAGTGCTTTAGGGCACCAAGCAGCAATATTTAGAGAGCAGGAGATGTTAGGAACCAGAAGGTGTCAGAATTATGTACATTTATTTCCCAGTATGCCATCCCGGGAAAGACACTGTGCAGTAACCCTTACAGGAATTTTTTAATAGTGTTTAAGAGGGTATAAACACACTTATAATATAGAAATATGAATGTAAATATTTAACACTTGGAGCCGAACATCTGAAATGCTTTCCAACAAAGACAATATTGCATCTGAATGAGCTTTCTCTTTTTCCTTTTAACAGTGATGTTTGTTCACAAAAGTTAAAACAAAAGAATTTGGACTTTGGCAGTTTTTCAGAAACTGTCTGCAGTTTCTGAAGTAATTGTGATTTATTGGAAGAAATGGAGGAAGAAAGAATGTGATCAGCTGTCTGTTTCAGCAACCGCAGCTTGAGCTGTTTCATTCAAGACTCAACCTCTCTTTTCAACCTCTCTTAAAAGAAATACATCAAAATTAACAATTCTTTTATTTTGAAAATAAAATCTTTTCTAGACCAATTCTAAAATTGCATAGTTCCCAGAGAATTCTACTCAAGGAGGTAAAGTAAATTTGTTTTAGGTTCATAGATTATGATTTAGACATATACATGAGACACCTAATACTCTTCTGCAGAGAATCTCCCTATAAAAACCTGTTTTTTACTAAACTGGCAGATATGATTTAAAATGTTCTGCTGCTATTATCTGCCTCCATTCCAGCTATCTGTACTGCTAGTATTGTAAACAGGATGCAGGACTGGGTTGATATTATCCCAGCTGGGGCAAAACTAGTCTACAGGAGGCTTGCCTGAGTCTGTCTCTGTGCTAGAGACCTTTGTCATTCCAGTCATGCTGGCCAAGTACATACAATGGCGGGAAAGTTTGGCAAGCAATGAAGAAACAATCTTTTTGTTTCTTACTTTAGTGGAAATTAACATATTCAGTCTTATTTGATCTACAAATAATTGGTGTTTCTTACATGATCTGCTGAGATTTCTTTATATAGCCTTAGACGTGCTGTGAAGATACTTCTATTGATGCAAAGGACTTCTCAAATTTTAAAGTGTATAAAGAAATCACCAACTAACAAATTATCCTTGTAGCTTGTATGAGTTAAAATCTTCATGGAAATCAAACCTGAGTGGTAAATTGTGTGTATTTCAAGGGTTTATAATTGCCAACTCTTTTAAATGGCAGTGAAATGTAATCTTAGTGACGCACATTAAAAATACATACTTACGATTTTAATGCTGTATTGAGATATTTGTATTTCAAATCGATCACAAAAACCAGCGTGAAATACAAAACATAAAATATCATTATTATGATAATAAACTAATGCCACCTATTGACTTGAAACTAAAACAGAACATCTGCTGTACTATGGGAAATAGTTAGAACCAATGTTCAGCTTTTAGAAATTCGTTTAAGATTGCAGATGGAATTTAATATCAACAATTAGAAGGATATAGCTCAAGATTAGATTTATAAAAAAAGTATAGAACATAATTAATGGGAATTAGGAGAAAGTAAAATATATGGCAAATTTTTTGTATATTTAAAGTGTTGATATTTGTAGCATAAGCCATATCACATTCTACTGCTTCACACTTCACCTTGCTTTTGTTTCTTTGTTAGCATCTCTACAGATTTCCCTTCATTTTTTTAGTTTTCTTTTTGTCCTATTCCATCCACCCTCCTTTTCTTTGGTTACAGATGCACAGAAAAAAGTATTAAAAAATAATTTTTCGCCATAAATTCTTTTCCCTTGATTTCTTGATTGTCTTTTTTTCTTCTTAATTTTTAAAGGCTTTTTATTCTTTATTATTTCACAGTTTTCTTTTTCTTCTTGAATCTTTCTCATCTGTCTCATGCAAATAATAACCTCTGCCACTATCTTTCTCTCAGATGCCACCTTCTTTCTTTTTCTTTTTTCTATTTTTCACTTTTCTTTTACTACNAAAAAAAAAAAGAAATAAGAGTAAATAGCATGATTTTTCTTCAGGAAGCCTTTCTTTTATTTTCTGTCCTCTCATCTCTTTTTTCACTGCGCTCTGGTAGATCATGCTGCAGAATTATTAAAAAATAAATATTCAGGGAGATGGATGAAATATATTCAGATGCAATCACAGATTAAAGTGTGATTCAAGTTTCAAGTTCCTATTGTCACTCAAGATGGTACTTAATGTGAGCAATGCATTTAGATCAAGATGAAGCTTTGTAGTCAACAGCAGTCATAAGAGCTTTTTGCGTCTTAATTTGTGTATAATTATGTCTGAATGGCAGATTTTTTTTCCTTTTTGTTTGTCTGATTTAATAGTAGTACAGATAACCAAATGAAGAATGTGAATCTAGAGCTGTGTTGAAAGCAGAAGAAGGACCTGGAAATGAGCAGAGAATTAAAGAGAGCTCTCATTCACTAAATTTCTTTGCAGAGACAACTATTTGAAAACCAGTAGAGAAAGTAGATAAGCAGTCTCCACCTAAAATGAACACATTTTTGACTTGTTCATGTAAGTTACAGTTTACTTAATACTGATTTTTTAAATTTTGCTTTACTGAAAATTAGTTGTTATTTTTTGGTGGTGGTGGTTTATTAACTGTTTTTAAAAATCAATCTAACATATAATGAACCCTATTCCACAGGTCACACAGAGTTTAGAGAACTCTTTAGAAGGACACATAGATCCATCACTTTAAAATGTAAAAGGTTCCCCTGCAGAGGAATTACAGACAGGTAATAATGAAGAGAGATATGAATACGCATGAAGATCTGTCAGATCCTTCCTTCCAGTTGTTGCCCAGATAAACAGAGAGCAGGAAGGAATGACCTGATAAGTAATGCTGTTGTGCCCTTGTAAGCAGCTGGGGAGCAAGCCTGACCTTGGCAGGTGGTGCCGCCCTGTAGTTAATGTGGCAGTGTGAAGTTGCACCTCACCAGAGGCAGCTGAATCTGGGGATGTACAGGACCAAGGGAGCTCCTACTACCCCAGTCCTAGCCCTCCGCAAGACTGAGGACATATTCCCAGCAGAGATGTCTGTGCAGTACTAACATGTCTGGCCATTCAGACAGACAAGGACAGAGAAGCGTGTCTTTCTCAGAACAACTCTCGTCCCAACTCTTGTCCCAGCTCTCATCCCAACTCGAGCAGCACAGACTAGTCTTCTGCTCCAGATTATCAGTATTGAAATCTGTTAGTGGAGTATGCACACACACATGCAATACACAAGTCTCTTGTGTAGACAGCTTTACACGCTCAATCCACTTTGCAGCAGGCCCCTTCCTTGAGCTGCTGGCACCTGGGCCCTCGGGACCCTCCAGCTTGTTGCACTTGGTCAGCTCACATTGTCACCTTTTCCCTCACACCTGTTCTCCCAGACCCACCTTGATCCCTTCCTTTCCCCACCTTTGACTTTTTTCACATCTCACAAACTAATAAGTTTCTCACATCCCACAATCCCCTGAAAACATCTTTTGATAAGTTTTCTGCACTGTCCTAAACCTCTTCTGCCAGTAAGTCCCATGCTCATTGAGGCACCAAGCCCCTTTAGGTGCATGCCATTACAGGGAGAAAGCTCTTCTGTGACTCCTTTTGATGAACTTCACATCAGAGACAGTGTTCTAACTGGTCTCATTGGGTGATCTTAGAGATTAACTGTTTGTGTGCTTTCTGCAGTGACTACTATGTTATGAGGTTCCCTCTGTCTTTCATTGTTCATTGATAATTTAACAAAAATTGCTCCCACATTTCAGGTAGGATTCATCGTACTTTGTAATAGACATAGATAAGCTGCACAGATAGTTTGAGCTAGTCATATGTGAGGAGAAAAGCAATTATAAGAGCAAACCTGCCTTGAGACATTTTTTATAGACTTTGCTTTTTGGCTTCTAGAGACTCTCTTCACTCACCATAGAGAAAACTTGGATGACTGGCTTTATGCAGATGTCAAACTTTCAGATGGCTAAAGAAGGTATTATGACCCATAAATGTATTAATATATGTATGTATAAATAATGATAAACAAATAATAAGTGAATAATTTACTGATTGATAAAAGGTAATTGGATGGAAGTCTAGTCCTATGAGGAGAACAAACTGATATTTGAAGTTAGTGTAGCTTTGATTGTTTGAGATGTGACTTCTACCACCAGTTATTTTGTAATAACATGTCAAATATTAATAAAAACATTTAATTAATTTTTTCTAAAGAGTCCATATTCAATATGGATTAATTTATGATTTTTATTTAGGCTAGAATGAATAAAATAAATGGAATTACAATTACAAGAGTAAATGTTTCAAGCCCTCTAGCATCAGGAAATAGGTTTATAACAGAATTACGTAACAGCTGCTATCACTAATGATCAGCGTGATAATGTTTTCTCTCTCTCATGCAGCAATAAAAATTATTTAACAGTATTGTCTTCAACGGGTTGCATAGTGGGGAAAAATAAAAAGCAGATACAGGAGACACATGTAAATATGGAAGTGGTAAGACAGTCCATGTTCTTTTATTTTGACCTGGAAATGTCTTCTTTGTACAGTAAGTCAGTTTTATTGCCTAGTTTTTTGTTTTATTTTGATCACTAGAATGACAAGTGATTGTTCAGGTCCTAATGAAATAAACATTTGGTTTATATAGCATCAATGCTTGTGAAAGACTTAAAATTCTGTCTGCAAACCAGAAATTATTCTTTTTTCACATCTCACAAAATATGAATTGTAACGTAGCTATATAGTTGCAGCCAGCATAGATATGTAGTTACAGTGGCTGGAAAATGAAGGCAAGTTGGTTTCTTTGGGTCTGTTAAGTTATGAACAAAACTGGAAATAAGTCACAGACAAGAAAAAAAAATCATATTTTACAAAGAGAAACAAAGAACATTGCGAGTACTGAGCAACACTGCAACGATAATGTGATACAGAAAGATGGGTATTAATGCAAATATTTAGAGACCTATGTGTTAGCAAATATTGATGGAATGCAGAGGGGGAAAAAAAAAGATTTTGCCCACAAACGTTTATATACAATAAATTCTATAAATTAAATTTCTAAACTGTACAGAACATATGCAAGCTCAAGATCAGTGGAATTCATTTTAGAAAAAGAGTTAATTTGATCCTAAAACTTGTTATTTACCAGGTATAACAGAGTATTTATTACTCTTTGCCCAGGTAGTTGTTTCCCAGTCCATGGACAGGTCTAACTTTTGTTGGAGAAAGTCTTATAAATTCCAGTATTCATGCTTTAAACATGTTGCTGCTCATAACATGTACACGGATCTTGTTGATTTTCAGACAAGACCTCTCAGGCAAAACTTTTAAGAGCTTAATTCAGTTACCTTGAATCCATTCTTGTCACAGCTACCAGAGGAATTTTCTATTTCTAGACACCCTCCCATGAGAGCTGGGAGAAATTGCAGAACATTTTTGCAAAACCAGTTTTGTTCACATTTTTCCTTTAAAAATAAATTAAACGACAGTCAAATCTACATGTAAACTTCTACGAAAAGTGAGAAATCTATCATAATTTTCAATGTTTTGTCACTAACTTAGCATTTCTCACAAAATTTCCAAGTAGCATGTTACCTTACTTCTGAGCAGTGATATATGTGCACACTTACAGTTTGATTTCTCAGTGGAGGAGGAAACAGAGATAGAGTCTGTATATATCCTAAAAGTGAGTAACTTTTTTCCCTTTATGTATATTTTTGGTCTAAAATTAACATAATTGGACAGAAAGGAAGGAATTTGTATCTTATTTTATCTACAGTAGCAAGACCTGGACTGCTAGGAGTAACTTTGCTCAAGAGTTCAAGGTTGACTTAAGTTAGAAATCAACACAAAGGATAAATTCTCCTCTGCCAGATCCTTTTTGCCCTGGAGTCTTACATTAAAATAAAAAAAAAATCCACCCTAATAACATTGCAACAGATCTGGTAAGACAAAAAATTCCATGTTAATTACAAAAAAAAGAACTTTTAATTCTTTGTAGTTTATCCATATGTCAGTAATTGCTATTGCATTTATTTTATTATTTAGGGCATTTCTCTCACCCTCCTCTCTCTTCTCCCCTCGCCTTTTTTTTTTTTCTTGAGTGGTTATTGAAATATAACAAAGAGTTAGAGATGGCATTCAGAGCTGTCAAGAGAAAGCATATAGCAAAGAGGCTATGTAAATTGTAAGACCAAACAGTCCTGCAGTCCTCTAAGGAACAGAAGCAATAGAAGACATTGCTTCTGACTCACATAACTAAAAAATAATGTTTAAAAAGGTGTCCAGGTGGAGAAAGCAGCCTGAAATGCTGCAGTGTTCTAGTTACAACAAGAGATTACAGAAAATAGTACACTTGGAAATTAAATCAAATCAACAAACACATTAAGAACTGTTTCACCTTTAAAGAAAAACAATCTCATTCCTTGTGTCAAAACAACCTCCTGCAAAATATAAATTCCATTGCTGACACACAGTTCTGTCTAAAATTTCAAGGACTCTGCCCCTGAACATGGTAGTTATCACAGAATTGCAAGATAATTCAGGTTGTAAGAGATGTTTGGTGTTCATCGAGCCCAGTAACCTGCTCAAAGCAAAGCTAACTTCAAAGAAGATCAGATTGCTCAAGACTTCTAGTTCAGTTTTGAAACTCTCCAGGAGCCTCACTGGAGAGCCTGGTGTTTAAACATTTGCACCTGGATTATTTTTTTCCCCTTTTCTCCAGTCAGAACTTGTCTTGCTACAGCCTGTTGCCTCTTTTTGTTCTCTTGTGCACCTCAGAGAAGAGCCTGGTTCTGTCTTTTGTGTTACCTGTCCGTAGTGGATGACAGTGCTTTGTAAAGTCACAGGCTGTGTGTGCATGTAGGCAAGTTTTATAGCCCTTTAGGGTAAGGGACGGTATCAATGTAGCACACTCACTGCCAGTGTGGAAGTTACACTTATTTCCCAGCCCCACCACAGTCAGAATTGGATTTCTGCTGGATATTTTACAATTGTCTTATATTAATTTGCCAGGAAGAAAATCTTAGGCTCCCTCCTGAAGTGTCCTGGCATCCTCTGCCTACACTTTCCAGGTGATATAATTTCACTCACTACTAAAGAAGTTACTATTTTTCTCCCCCTCTCTTCTACTGCACAGCCATAACACATAAAAATCCATCTTTTCTTCTCAAGAATTCCAAAACTAATATTTTTTTTTAGTCTCATCTGATCATGATTAATTGTACCTGAAGTCATTTCAGTACTGCCATGGAACACAGATGCAGCTGGCATAAGTTTTCCTCACAGCACATTGCAAGATAGAGTTGCCTCTGGTGTTTCTGATTTCCCAGCCTGCTTGTTTGACTAATTAGATGTTGGGATCTGTAGATGGTTTTGAAGTTGTTTATTCCCTGTCTAATGACATTACATGTGTCACAGCAACTGGTAATGTGAGGTGTTCAGCTTAGGAAACAGCTGGAGTTAGCCACTGCCAGTCTGCAGAGGTTCTTGTTTTCTGTTTACTCAAAAAAAATCCTAAAAAGGGACAGGAAGAAGGAAAAAACCCAGCAATGTATTAAAACTCATGTTTCCATAAGTATATTACTGATATCTATTCAATGTCTCATAACAGAGGAAACTGCGCATCTTCACCTTTTATTAGTTCTGTAATTTTGGCTTACAGCATTTTATTCAATTTTGGGCAGTACCTACTTTTCTTTTAAGTTTCTAGCAGATATCCTGGTAGACTGTAGTCAAAAATAAATGCATAGTTTTTTTTTTTTTGCTTTCCGGTGGATACTTGTTTTACTTTATACCTTTCTCCTAAAGTATTTTCATATTCAAAATGATCACCTCTGGCAGCTGTCCAGGTAAAAGAGCCCTGCCAGCTCAAAGACGCATGGCCAGGACATTAATATTCATGCTGTGTTTTGCCCTTCTCATTTGTGTACTTAACTCTCTGAGACACAGGGAAATCCATGGGGAGCATTGATGTGGGAGCTTCAGCCAGCTGTACTTCAGGGCTTCATTAAAAAAAAAGAGAAGAATACGTATTTTACAAGCACAGCTCCACTCCATGTCCTTAGAGAGATTTATTAAGCAATAGCTATCAAACATCAGGTGGGATTGTATCCTGACAGTTGCCGAAGCTGTTGACTTTCCTACCTTTACTCCAGAAGAGAGAGATAGCTTTGTGCTAGAGTTTCTGGAAAATGCTTGAGAAAAAGTAATTCAGTGCCTACAGATATCTATGCTGAGGAAAATGAAATATGCTGTGCTTTACAGTTAAAAAAAAACAAACAACACTGTCAAATCTTTTTTTGTAGCCATCAGCGGTTACAGCAGGGGGGACAGAGGTTATGGGGTTGCAGCGCTAGTGGATAAGGGAAGAGCAACTGACATCGTCTACCTGGTCTTTTGCAAAGCATTTGACACTGCCCCACAACATCCTTGTCTCTAAATTGGAGAGACATGGATTTGATGGATGGACCACTCAGTGGACAAGTAATTGGCTGGATGGTGGTGATTGGTGTTCACGTGAGACCCCACCTGGAGTCCTGCATCCAGCTCGGGGCCCTCAAAATAGGAAGGACATGGACCTGTTGGAATGAGTTCAGAGGAGGGCCATGAAGACAATCAGAGGGCTGGAACACCTCCCATATGAGGACAGGCTGAGAGAGTTGGGGTTGTTCAGCCTGGAGAAGAGAAGGCACCAGGGAGACCTTATAGCAGCCTTCCAGTACCTGAAGGGGCCTACAGAAAGGATGGGGAGACACTCTTTATCAGGGAGTGTAGTGATAGGATGAGGAATAATGGTTTTAAACTGAAAGAGGGTAGACCTAGATGACATATTAAGAAGAGATTTTTGACTGCGAGGGTGGTGAGGCACTGGAAAGAGGTTGCCCAGGAAGCTCTAGGTGCCCCATCCCTGGAGGTGTTCAAGGCCAGGCTGGATGAGGCTTTGAGCAACCTGGTCTAGTGGGAGGTGTCCCTGCCCATGGCAGGGGGGTTAGAACTAGATGGTCTTTAAGGTCTCTTCCAACCCAAATTGTTTTACGATTCTATGATTTGATGAGCTTAGAGTATATGAATTTATAAAAGGAGGTTCCAATACACGTATTCTAAATGAATTTTTTTAGAAATTATTTTATTGATTTTGTCAGAATTTATTTAAAAATACACATATTTTAATATAATAAATAAGATAAATAATTATTGGAACAATTGCTTGAAGGTGAATATATGTGTGATGCTATCCCAAAATTGATTCTTACCTCTCTTCCATGTGTCTTCAGGAATCTCTTTTGTTATGCTATCTGTGAAAAGCGAGTATACAGTAGCTAGAGGGTGTTATGTTATGGAAAACAGTGGTCCAAACCTTCAAAGTGTTCCTAGAACTCCCCTTGAAGCTGAAGATAGTTGAAAATGATCAGCATCACAGAAACTTCTCTGGTAAAATGGTATTATAGGTATGGAGAAACCTTATAGTTTTCCTCGCCATTGTAAATGGATTGTTTTTCAATACATGTACAAACATCTTTTATAGGTGAAATGTGGCAGTATGTTGCTTTCATGCCAAGAACAGCATGGTATATCATGGCCACATATAATGAGGAAAAGCCAGTACAGAGCAAGGGTCCAGCCCATTGCTTACTGAGTACATTGAGCACAGTATTGTTCTTTTCTCCAGTAAGCTGCGGGTTATCAGCAAAGCATTTTTTTCCCTGTCAGATAAAAGCACTCACATTCCAGTTTAAGGAAGAATTCAGTGCATTTTAGAATATAACCTACAAAATTGACCAAATAATGCCTGATTGTTGTTCCTGTGTTCTATTACTTTAACTCCTTTTTGTTTGTCTCCTTTACATAGAGAGAAAATATTTAGCTACCCTGTAATTTATTTTTGTCTGAAGTTATTAAAAAAATGACAAACACTAACTTGTTTGGAAAATGGCTTTGATTCCAACCAGGATTCACTTTAACTGAAATGCTCATAGTAAACAAAAATTCTGGGAACAGGATGTGTCATGTTATCAAAAAGAATTTGCAAAGATCTTAAATAAATTTTGCCAAAATACAGAAAGTGTGGTATAAATGAAATGGTATCTTCCCAGATAAATTTTTTTTTTACTTCAAAATTTTGGAGACACTTAGATATAATTGATCAAGAGAATTCTAGAATGTATTTGTCCTTTATTCTAGCAGAGGGCAGAAGAACAGGTCAGGGCTAAGGGCAGCTGCTAGGACAAGGTAACCCTTTCCGTCAGAATCCGAACATCTTTTCTGCCTAACGGTACAGAGCAGGGATTTTTATGACAGCTTAACCTCATGTCAACCTTTGTGAAGAGGGTACAGCAAGTAATCATGAACTTTTGGAGCTTATGCATCACAGAAAATCAAGTATTCTTTAGGCTGAATAAGCCTCTTCTAATAATTTAGATTTTTCAGCTAAAAATGCAGTGGATGAGCAGCTAAGAAGTCATACACAAGAGCATAAAATTTGTCCACCGTTGCTGTGACAAATTCAGCTTGTGATACAAAACTAAGATTGAAAGAATGTGTTTCAGTCCCCAATTGGTTTTAAAAAGTGACTCGACAATTTCAGACTATGTGCAAAAGTGATTTTTATTCAGGCCTCAACATGCAAGCACATTAGAACAAAGGTTGAAGACCCATTTGCTCTGCTCTTATTCTGGTCAGTCATCAAAGAACACTTTTGTACTGCATTCTTGCAAGGAAGCCCTAGTCCCGGATCAGAAATACATTTTATTAAGTCAAGGAATTGCATTGTGTACTTTAATATTACATACAGTAAACTGCATGGCATAACTTTTGGGATCAACTAGTAGAATAAAGGCAGAAAGATCTAAGAAATTCTAATGTTAAACAGTCTTGCCTACATACATACATATCCATATGCTGTGGAAATATCTACAGAAACACAAGGATGACTTGACTCATCTCAAACACACATACATATGAAATGACATACGTACTTTCAGATATTCATGACGTTCTTTAGACCAAGATCTCATTTGCTTATCTTGAAACATTTTTCCAGAAGAAAATCCAACTCATTTTCCTGTACTAAGTTGTGTTAAATGGATTGACGTTATCTCTTTGGCTACACAAAATTGAACACTCACTCTTTACTGAACTGGTATTGTTCTGCTGCTGTAGCACTGTATGGGAGTACTTAGAAGGGTGAATCATTAAATAATTATGCAATCAGGAAAATGATAGTTTGATTTGTTTAGTTACTGACAAATGAGATAATTATAGCATAGCAACCATGTTTAAAAATTAAGTTTTTTTTTCATCCCATTCCCAAATTCTGTGTACCTGTATTATTAAAACAAAGCCCTGTTAATTATATGTATCCTATGATAGTAGCAGCTCAGGGTTTTCTTCTGAATGTCCATATCTATATATCATAATTCAGTGTCTCCAGTACTCAAAGACAGATAGTTGCCATTCCTTCTGTCTTAATACTGTAGCTGCATTCCTGCTCAGGTATTCCACACAAAGCTGTATGGGTAAATTGAAATTCTGGCCTGCAACTGCCTGATTTTGCATTGCAAAGGAATGAGGATGTTCACCTCACTCCACAAACAGCAATATTTTTTATTTTCCTTTAACATGGCATACAGCCAGAAGAAGAAAACCACAGTGGTGGACAAGAGCTACGAAGGTGGCATAACTACAAAAAACAATGCTACATCACAACTCCATTTCAAAACTTAAGTGTGTGCAGGTAGCAGGGTTCATATCGTGATACAGTAGGCCGCCAAAATCTCCTGAGTTTTTCAAAACAGTGAGAATTATGCATTAGAAAATACATTTAACCTTTTTTTTGAATGGCTAACCTTTCCTGGAAAATATTTATTCACTCCCACCGCTCCATGTTGTAGAGTAAAGNTCTCATAGGACCTATGCTCAAATTTGGTCTCACATTCTTCCCAGGACACATAAGAAACTGAGATACCTCCTGAGTCAATTTTGTCTATCCATATCTACAATGCGAGAGGAAAAGTCTGAGTTATACCACATCAGTAGCCTTGCCAAATAAAGCTTGCAAGATTATAGCCTAGAAAACCTAAGCAGTAATGAATGTGTTTTCTGCCATGCAGCTGCTTCCTGACAACATTTCTTAAACCCAGCAATACAAGCTGTAGATGGGCATTCCCAGGGAGGCCATGCAAGAAGCAAAGGTTCAAAGCAAAACGTAATGCTTGCACAGTCTTCATCTTGACAAATGTGGGGGTACATTTAGTCCCATACAGACTGTTTGTGTTGAAACCTGAACATCTTTTGTTCTTAAATACATAATTTGGCTCAGGTTTTCTTTTACACTATGTAAGACCTACTTTTATTTAGAGAGACAGTGTAAAACAATTAAGATGCAAAAAGCCCAAGCGTTTTAGTCAAAATCTGTGTGGTTTTGAGATACTATTTCCACCAGACCTGAAAAAGCCTTCTGGTATATCAAAAATGAAGAAGTAGAGAGAAGGACAAAACTGTTCAGAAGACTAAAGTTGTTCTTGTGGGACACCAAAAAAAACCAAAACCCAAGTGCTAGTGTTTTAAAAATTCTTATGCCTGTTTGTGCAACAATTCCTTCCCTGACATCTTCCTTTTTCTTACTCAAGTAAAACCGCTTGTTGCACTTTTAATGTTTTATAACGTACCACAACATCCACTGTTTATATTCATTTTTCTAGTATAAATCGATATTTGTTTTATTATTCAGCACTTCCTTTCCAAAATAACTCTTCTTTCCTTTTCTTATCTGTGTCTGTAGCCTTTCTGTTCTGTTATGCTGTACCATGCAGCACTCTAACTTCAATGCACTCGTAAACAAACAAACAAACAAAAAACCCCAAAGGAAAAAAATGCCTTCTTCCAGTGACAGTGCTTGCTTTTCCTGTCTGCTCTCTGTACTGCAAATTTTATCAGAGTGGATCCTGTGCCTATTGATACAGATGCATGCTTTCGTATTCTGACACATACTGGTGTGAAAGACAGACACACATCAAAACCTAATTTCAGTGTATTAGTAAGTAGGTAACTTCATTCTAATTAGTACTCGTTAAAGTTATTAGCTTTTGGTTCAGTTGTTTTGAGAAAA
>VZTO01005467.1:24145-47429 GCA_013400615.1 Syrrhaptes paradoxus | reverse complement strand
TAGAAGGCCACCAAATTCGTCAGGCATGATTTTCCTTTGGTAAAGCCATGTTGGTTGTCGTCAATAACCTTCTTGTTTTCCATGTGCCTTAGCATAGATTCTCGGAGGATTTGCTCCATGATCTTGCCAGGCACAGAGCTGAGACTGACCAGCCTGTAGTTTCCCGGGTCTTCTTTATTTCCTTTTTTAAAAATGGGGGTTATGTTTCCCCTTTTCCAGTCTGCGGGAACTTCACCAGAGTGCCACGACTTCTCGAATATGATGGATAGATACATACTACTAGATAATATTAAGGCCATTCATACAAATTAAATACAAAAAGTAAGATATAAATAGAATAAGCGGAGACATAGGCTTTGCTGGAAGTAATTGAGAACAACCGTATGTAACTCATAAGAGTGCTAATCAGATAAACTTTTCCAGTCCACTGTTCGGTCAGCTAGTTTCAACATGGTAACAACCTGCTGAGGATCTGTGAGCGAGGATCTGGTACTAAGCACTCATGGTAGCAGAGCAAGTATAACAATCAACATTAATCATCATCTGAATGAGCTTCCCTAATGTCAGAGCACAAACACATACCATCTTTGGACACCAAAAGACAAGTGATCCAAAAGTCTCTAGAAAAGAAGTTGTATTCCAAAAAGACAGAAATTATTTCTAAGCATTTCTGGCAGCTCAAAGCAAAGAGCTGTATATTACAGAAATATAAGAACACCCAGTAGCCTGTATCTTCTGGGCAGACAGCCACAAGAGACAACCTACAGACAAAAACTACCAGTGAACACTAGTGCTATGAAAAATTTTCCAGCCATCCTTTATTCAGAGTCACCTCCACCTAAAGAACAAATTACAGAAGACAACATTTACTGAACTTGAAGTGCCTTGTCCTCTGTCCTACTTAAAAGTTTCATTGCTCTACTAAGTCCAATTGATACACTTCTAAACATTTACAAAATGTTCAATGAAAAGTGTTACAACATGAACAAATGGTTCAACAGAAACACCAAGAACATCTCTACCTAGGACAAGACCCACTAACAGAAGTTTTTATGTGGTATCTTAAAGTAAATCTTTACTATAATTTTGGTGGAAAAACAGAGAGGAAAAAAAAAAAGAGAGGGAAAGTGCATGACAGAAGATGCATACATACATCTGTGAAATCTTGTCCAGAACAATGAGTTAATGCAGACATCTTTTCAAGATTTGCATGATTTAAGAATTGGAAAGAAGCTGAGGACCCTAAAATTTATGCAAAGATCATACTGTCATTAGTAGACTTATTCAGAGTCTGGGCAAATACAGGAACTTTCACCAGACCTTCACAAGCCATTGTGTCTAAAAGCACAATCACAAATATTCATGAGTACAGCTATCAGACAAATTTTGACATCAACTCCATACAGCTTCCACCATGAAGATACTTTGTATGGCATCGTTTGTTAAACTAACAAGAACCTGGATGCCACTCTTCAAAAGCAAAAAGATACTTGGTCACATCTAAGAGGCTGCACCTAGTTAACTAATGCTAAAGGATCTGCACCTGACTGTATCGCCAGCACTCAAATTTGAGCAACAACTTAAAAAACACACAGCTTTCCAAATCAGTCAGCACACAGTAAGGTAGCACCTAATTGCACAAAGCTATGCAAACCGCATCCTTCTTCCCACTGAAATGTCAGTAACAAAGATGCTATACACAGGCATTTCAGTGAAGCCTGAAATTCAATATGGCAGTTTCGGAAAAAACTCACAGCATTGTTGCATCTTATATGTACCTTACAGTACCTCCAACAGTTTCTTTAAAAATCAAGGAAAAACTTGTTTTGTATTTTAAACATGCTGTGCATGCACATTTTTTCTAGCTTCTGACTATATAGAAACTTTAAAAGTGAGTAAATTAACATAGGTTTCATAACACAAAAATATAGTTATTGCAAGATGGATTGATTTCATCATTAAAAATAGAAGTCCTTTTGCTGAGCAAACTTATCAGAACAGTATCTCACTTTATGTAATCCAAATACCTCTTAAATACATTTAAGAGTTATCCTCTGGTGATCCAAACAGCAGAAGTTGCTAATATTTTTTTACTGATCACAAATAATTTCAATACAAATTATTTATTAGGCATTGCTAAGCCTCACCAAAAAAACCCTACATTTATTTCTTGAGTTTCCACCACAGCTATGTTTCTTCTCCATACTCCCCTCTAACGAACATCCTTTTTGCCTCTTAGCTTACTGATACACGGGAATTTATTGTGGTGCACTGGAAAAATAATCTGTTTAAATAGTAGGTAGACTGAAAGGAAACAATGGGAAGCTCAACAAAAGATGTGACAAAAGATTAAACCCAAAATATTTTGCTTTATTGCGACATCAAGTATTTACTAGAATTGCAGATATTTACTTTCCATACAGACTACAGATCTATACTTCCTACATATTTCTTCAAATAAGGAAGTCACAAAAATGATGAAAAGTTTCAAAAGAATTAAAGAAGCATTTAAAAATGTGTTCAATTTCTATTTAAGCAGTAACACTGATTTTAGTATTAGCTCTCTTCAGAGTGGTACTTCACCTCTAAGCCGCTCAAAACCCCCTTCACACACAGCAAAACTTCTGTTCAGTTTTCAGCACAGATACCTTTCTGCTCTAAAAGGAGGGTGACCTCTGAAAGTGCCTGGAAGGATTCCTCCTAGCTTAGCAACAAACCGAAGCGCTCCAGCTTTACTGTGTACCTGGACAAGATGAGGAAGGGATCTAGGATTAGCTGCCAACAAAGTTCAGCTCCATTCTGCTCATTGCAGGTAAATATCTTCCAGTTACACTCCAAACATCAGGACAAGCAGTGGGGCATACAGCTAACAGAGACAACAGGAAGGTGTACAAGCAATAGTACTCCCAAGAAGAGGCAAAACTCCATATTTAATTCACCTTTTTCACCTTAAAACTTCATGGTTCTGGGGACTGAAATTACATGACTGCTCCACATACACCTGTCAGTATTCAAATAGAATAATCAAGCTAACAGATCATTTTTAATGAAGAGGTTTCCACTCAAGGATTGATCACTGCAAGGAAGAAGAATGAAGGCTATATATGCAGCAGTCTCTTTGATAAGATTTTTTTCTTTTCTTTAGTCTTTCCTCCACACATACATTCAGAAGGAAAGGCTAACCTATCAGTATATAAAGCATTAACATGTTGTTAGGGGACAGTAAATAACTTTCATAAGGTGGCAACAAATATTTGCTTCAAAAACAATTAACAAAAGTTTCAGAAATATTGAATATTTTAGTAATAATAATGGAGGAATATTTAAGATGACAAAAGACAGAGAGGACATGAATCAGCTCCTAAACTGACCTCTCAGTGGCTGCATCTCTTGCCTCAAGAATCAGTTATTTTGCTGCACAAACAGCAAAATACTCACCTTCTCTCTGCATTATGAAAAAACACCCTTACACAGTCTCAGAAGAGACCATGCCTTCATGCTTTCAAGTATTTTCAACTCTGGATCATCACATACTGCAATGAGGTTTAATTTAATTATTTATTCAATATTTACATTCTCCTTTGACTCCTATGTATCCAGTTATATCCAGAGGAATTCTCTTACACCACAGAAAGATGTTCACAGCAGAAATAGTTCCAACACCTTAATACATCTGGCACCCTTATCAGATGTTACCACCCCCAGAGCCCAGCTGGCAGACTGGAGAATGTATGTGCACCTTCACTGCTACAGTACAATCATTCAGTTACACAACAAACTGCCAACGAAAAATTATTTAAAGCTGATCCTGTACTGAGGTTGAGCCAGCAGACAGGACACCCATGGAAACAACACTGCTGGATATGCGGCATTTGCCTGATCACACATGCAGATGGTCTCTAACAGCTTTAATTGGAGAAAAGCAATACAACATTCCACTTCATCTTAGTCTGAACAATTCAAAACTTGCTTATCAAAGGAATCTTTCTTCCTAAACTTTGATCACTTCATCACTTCCCTGACACGTTTACAGCACCATGAAGTGGGGAAAGTCTGTCCCAATCAGGTGAACCCTGAAAGTGGTTAGCTGCAACTTTCAAGATGCCAGAAATTTGTCACTTTGGAATACAATGCCTGAAGAAACACAAACAATGCACAAAACTTCCAGAGGCACCAAGATGCCAGAACACTCTTCCAGAAGCCTAGTGAGAACCTGCACACTGTTAGTGTGCGAGACATCAAACTGCCTGGACCTCAGTCTGTCCAGTTTTCATTGTGCCACCATTTACTGGTCATGTCAAACCACCTGTCTCAGCATGCTTTCAGAGTTAGACATACCACATGTACCCTAATGAAAGCTCCAAGGCGTAAAGAGTCACTACACTGAAATTAGCTGTGGCAGAGGCATCTCTGACTGAACTCGCAGACAGTCACATTATAGGAGAAGGCTTTTCTCCAAGGGAATGAGCATTTGAGGTTCCTGTTGTACAGGTTTATAAGAGCACCATCCTTAACACCCCAAAGCAGCCACCAGGACTGCCGATAAGGATTATGGTGTTGACATGGTAAGAAACTATACTTGCAAATTTTACTTTCATAGGCACTGAATTCAAACACACCACGTTCTGCTTTGCAGCATCAGACTTTTCAAATGCCATCTTGCACCTCTGAGCAGTCTGCCTAATGGAATTGAAGTACCAACTCCACAATGTCAATAGTTTTTTGAGATAAAAATCTCTGAAGCTGTTTGCAACCAAGATTAGTCACGTCTTGTGATGATGGCTTATATCTAGATAAGATTGCAAATATGCCAAAAGCTCAGTGAACTACTGAACACCATGAGGGTTCACAGAAACAAAAGTCACTGGAGTGTGCAGCATATACAAAAAAAGCCATGAAAAAACAGACTCTCTTGTCTGTAACAAGTTGCAAATTACTGTTCATCTCAGCCCATCATTTCATTACAAAAGCTAAGAAAACTGATTGATTAATCATCAACATATTTTCCCTGAATACTGAAAATATGAAGTATCCTTGCAATTCATCCCCTACATACAGTTGAGATGGGATTCACTAAGACAACTTCTGGACGAAATCACTTATTACTTATATTCATAGCAGACACAAACCCTATGATGTGCCACTAAGGAAGATGTTGGTTCTTAGAAGCTCATGAACCCACTTCACTAACTTGTCAGAACGCTACATTGCACCGTGTATCGATTTCTTTATTCCACTGTTACTTATTTCTTGCAGTCCTCTGAACTTTACAGGCTCTGACCAGGTCAAGGGATGTGCTAAAGCTCCACAGCCAAGTTACTACATCCTTAGCAGTATGGATTCCGTAACTCTAACGGAATACAAATAGGCCATTTTGAACACCGAAGTAGGACTGTGCAAGAAGGAGACAGTCATGTGTGACAGCTATTCCTGCTGACATTGATAACTCAGTGGGAAACCATTACATTAAACACTGTCCAGACATAGCACAAATCAAGCAATTTCCCCAAAGCATTTACATCCCAGAGAACAAAGTGAAAATTACACTGGATAAATAAACGAAAATAAAATATTTTATCAGACTAAGTTAATGAGCAATTTAGATTATTTTCCCGTGTGCTTCGAAACATACAACACAGGCAGGCACCTAACAGGTTTATGGCATTTATTACTCCCCCAAGAAACAAAACCATGAGAGAAAATGGGCGGCACCTACTGGTATCACTAGCAAACCAAAGTAAACAGCCCGTAAATAGAAAGAAACCTCCACCCCAAGGGATCTGAAGATAGCGGAAGTTCTCATTTTACATAACGAAAGGAAAGAAAACCGAAAGGATACACGAGACAGCAAAGAACCAGCCACGTAAAGTATTTAAGCGGCAGCCACCACTGCGGGCTCCAGAGAGACAGCGGGAAACAACCGGCTCTCATCACCGACATCCTGGACAGCAGAAACACCGCCGGTCCCGTCCCGTCCCGCCCTCCGCCGCGCTGCCCGCGCCCGAGCACACCGCTCCGCTCCGCGCCGCCAGTTCCCGCGCGGGGGAGCTCCCGGGCCGCCAGTTCTCCTTCCACCCGCCGCTAGGGGCTGATGCCGCCGCGCCCGACGGCCGCCGTCCTGCCGCCCCGTACGAGCGTTCTCAGCGCGGCGGGCCCGGTGCCCGAGGGAAGGGCAGCCTAAGGCAACGAGCTCCGTCCCTCCTCGACGCCCGCCCACCTGTCCCAGCACGGAAGTCTGGGGAAGGCGGCAGGTGCGGCGGCCCGCGCCCCTCCCGGCCTGGCGGAGGACGCAGCCGAGCCGCCCCGGCCGGGCGCGCGCGTCCCCTCGCACGTGGGGCTGCGGCACGTGCCGGACACCCCTCGCGAGGCCCAGCCGCGCGCGTGCGAAACGTTGGCGACGGTTGGAGCGGCCGGCACTCCTCACCGCGCCTGCCCCCGCCGCCGGACAGGCATTAACGCCGCGGCCGGCCCTGCTGCTGCCTGCCGCCGCCGCGGTCACCTTCCTTCCCTCCCGGCCCCCCGTACCTGGCAGACGGCGCTGCGGAAGCCGCGGTAGTTGTCCTTGCCGTAGTTGAGCACTTTCTCGTCCGGATCCGCCTGCTCCCGGCGCCGGTCGAAGAGAAACACGGTGCGGTCCCCGTTGCCGCGAGGCGTCAGCAGCACCGGCCGGCGAGGGCCGCGGCTGCCTCCCCCCGCCGCTGCCATGTTGGGAAGCCGAGGAGACGGAAACAGTCCCTCAGCGATGGCGGCGGCGGCGGCAACAGCGGTACCTATTGCCTGGCCCGCGAGCTCCCCCGCCTGGCGCTGCCGTTCCCCGTGCGGAAGCCCCGGCCCAGGAAGGGGAGGAGCCAGGCGGGAGCTGAGGCAGAGGTGCCGCGGCGGCCCGGAAGGGCGGAGGGAGGCTGTAGCGCTCCGCGCGGCGGCGGCGTTCGGCTGCCGGGGGTGGGGCCAGGAGGGCGGGAAGCGGCTGGTAAACGAGACCAAGCCTTAGGCACCGCGACTTCGGAAGGCGTTCGCGCTCTCCTTTGCGTCACTTCCGTCGCCGCCGGGCGGGGCGGGGCAGGGCTGGTGCGGGAGTGGGAGGCGCGCAGGCGGCCTGGGAGGTGGAGCCGCGTGTGGCGCCGGCTCGCCGCACCTGCTCTGGCAGTTGACGTGCCCGAGGCCGCTGCCCGCCGCCTCTTCCGTGCGGGGTGTGCGGGGGTGTGGCGAGGGCCCTGCGACGCCGGCGGGGCTGCTAGCGGTCTCGCGCCGCCTGGCGGACATCCTCAGCCCGGCTGGCCCCGGCGGTGGCGCGTGCGGCGGTGCTGTGCCCGTCGTGGCGTAAGGGAGATGCACCGTGGGGGCGATGCGGCAGTTTGGCTTTGGTCTGGAGGTGTGAAGTCGTAGTCCATCTACGTTAACGTACACCGGGTGATCGAGATCCAGATGTTGTTGTTTATTCTTTTTAATGTTCAGTGCTTGAAGCACTTTTCTCCTTTGAAGGAAAGAGTTGGTGAATTGTCTTCAGTCTTAAAAGTCAAGTTTCAATTCAAACTTTAATATAAATTATTGGGTTTTCATATATGCAAAACCTTATTAGGGGTCATTGACTTTTGCGTTGTGCGGTTGTAGAAGAATGGTAGGACTAGAGTAGCTGCAGAACTGCAGCTGAAATAAAATAATTCAAGAAGCAAATACAGTCTTTACGGTCTTTAAGGAACCAGCGAAACATACTTGTCAGGAAACTCTTAAGGTCTTTTGATTCCTCATTCATTTTAGGGTAGGCTAATAGCTTTTCCTCCTATCATAAACAATAGGGACATAGCTGGCATACACTATAAACAAGCTTAGAGATAGAAATTCAATAATCCCAATTTCTGTGTTCAGGTTTCCAGAAGGTGCATATTTCTGATGGGGTTAGCTTGGAGAAACTGAACGTCTTCTGAGTTCTGTGTGTTCTCGTACCTGCAGTTCATTCTTTCATGCTGCGTGATGGTCTTACATTTATGCATAGCCTTCCAGTACTGTCGTTTGATCATAACACGTCAAAAAGTTGCCTTAGTATTTGCTGTCATTGCTGAGAGAAGTCTCTGGTCTAAGAATACATAAGTGGAAACTTTTTTATTTGTAGTCACTCTTTGAGGGTGACATTTTCATTGTCTGATACAACTTGCTTGTACAGATTGAGATGTAGAAGACATACATGGCTGGGAACTTTGCTTTTTGACTTTCAGGCCCTCTAAAAAGATTATATTCCTCTCCAGTTGTAAATTAATTACTTTCAAGCTTTCTTGGCACAAAATTGCATGTTTACTGATCCCTCATTTAGCAGTGCTCAAAGGGTGCATAGGGTGTGTAGTCTTCTTAGGATAGGAATATGAAATGAAACAAAAAACTGTCCGAAGGAACACAGTCCTCCTCCTACGTGCTCTGTCTTGCCTGTCTAGAAAAGGTAGAAACAGAAGTGGTTAGAAGAGTGCAGCTGCTTCTCTTTTAAGGACTCTTCACTTTGAAAGGAAGGTATTGGGATGGCATGTAGGAGAGTTTTGTAGAACAGTGAAAGTGACAAATGAATAACAGGAAAAAAACCTGTCATGCAAGAACTGAGGTTCATGTAGTTACACAGTAAGAAAGGAAATTGTATAGTGGAACTGAGCACTGAAGAGTTCTGTGAGAATGAAGAGTACTTCTGCCAGGGTCTCTTGAGAGTTTTTATATAGGCTGTGACTTGGAGCCCCTCTAGATGATGACTTGATGAAATTTGGAAGGGCATATCAGACCTTGTTACTTTATAAAATAATTAAAATTTTGGTTACTTTTAAACATACTTGTATTTCTAGACTTGAGACAGCGCTTTCATTTTAGAATGCCAACTACTTTTGGGGGGAAAAAAATGGTGAATTATTTAATCTAGTTTCTAAATTAATATGCCGAGGGTGGAAGGATGGTTTTACCTGAAATGCAGGCACTTCACTTGCATGTAAATAAGGTCCTCATTATTCAGCCTCTCTGCAAGCGTGTTCAAAGAGTGTCTGCATTTGCAAAGTTTTAATTCTGCAGTATGAAGTATTTAGTACTATTAACATCTGAGTAATCATTTTAATTTCTCATGGAAAATAAATTTCTTTGCTGGAAAAAGGAATCTTGTTTTTACTGATCTACTAGATTTTAAAGTCAGATTTAAAGTTATTTTTCAAAATTAATAATAACAGTAGAGTAACCAATTATTTGTTCATCTTACCATTTGATGTATCAGATGATGCTCAGGAGTGCATTTTTAATGTGTGTGTATGAGAATGTGTTTATCATTATTTCCTGCCCATATCTAATTTCTTCATTCAAGAAATAAATTAAGTATCTGATTTCTTTGTATTAAGGGTGAATATGAACTAAGTTCCAGCATTGGGCATTTTTAGATAGTAAATATTTTGTATACATGTAATGAAAATCACCGTGGCTTCACTAGAATAAAGTGCATAGCCCCCTCGTAGGGCTTTTTGTAGTGGCACAGTGTATTGAATGATACTGGATGCTACTGCCTACAGATGCTTTGTAGGTACAAAACTAAAAATTTCAAATTATCTGGCAAAAAGCTCTGCTCTTCCTTAAGGTAACAAAGGTTTTATATCTAAAAAGAAGAGCCAGTGGCATCTTGCATTTAGAACTCCACAGAACTTTGATGTGGCCCATTACAAAAGTACCTTAGTGAGAACCCCTGAGATGTGAAACAAACCAGCATCATTACTTGAACCGCTGAGGTGTGAAATGACAAGGTCATTAATGAGAAAGCTGACTGAGAAACAGCAAGCAAAGAACAGAAATAAACGGTGAATTGTCATTGTAACATGCAGGCTGGTGTAGATGTGGAGAAGAGGGTTACTGAAGTGCTGTTTTTTTTTTTTTCCCCATGTACTTCTCAGTAACTTGAAAAAAAAATGAGTGAGCAACTAAAGTGACAAAATTAGTGAAACACAATCCAGTTAGTCAAATTGAGAGGACTGTAAAGACAGTCCATGGTTCTGAGATATCTGACCAATGTGATAGCAGATTAAACTATATTTTTAAAAATTGAAGGCAACAAGAGGAGAGGTGGTAGAAGAGGGGCAGGGTCAGTGAACCATTTCTGTGATTCTGTGAACTCTTATCACCTAGGCTTTGTTGAGTAAAGCTCATGTAGATTATCACTGCTCATCGTGCACTTTATTAACGAAAATACGTGACATGCTCATTTAAAATCCAATAGAAGTAATTGATCTAATGACTACAGATAGGATATAACTAGTTGTGGAAAGTGTGCCTAAGAGGACTGGGATTTCCAAACTAAGAAAATATTATAGTTAAAAGTATAAAAATAGGAAAGATAATCGGGAGCTTCCAGTCTATCTTACAAAGCGAGAAGAAGCGTCATGGAGTTATATTAAAAAAACATGCAGAACTGATAGGAAGATATACTTTTCATCAAACATTTGATTGAACTGGGAAATATGTTTTCACATAATGAGAATTAATGATATAGTGAGATTTAAAACCTTTTTTTTCTTCATATGAATAGAAAGGAGATAAAGAACTAGAAAAAATAAATAATGACATTATTACCGGGGGACATACAAATCATATACTTTGGACTTAGGATAAAATATCCAAGTATCACTGAGTAGGAAGAGTTTAAGTTGGAAAACAAGTCATCCCATATCTGATGGTTGTAGAGTTTTTTGCACCATTTTCCAAAGCTGTATTTGGAAGGAAGACACCAGACTAGATGGACAGGTGTAGGATTTAGCCTGGCAGCTCTCCTAAGATTGTAATGGAATTCTTGAGGGAAACCACGGCAATAACAGGGAACCTCTGTGAAAAGTGAACTAGCAAGCAGCTCTTGCCAGTCATCTGCCCGGGACAGATGATGGCAGCCAAAAATGCAGCGGTTATGAGGTTAGTTTGGTAGCAATCCACTGCATCTTGTGAGTACCAGTTACCTTTTTAATGGGAAATGAATGATGATGGACCAAACCTAAAAAACTTTCTTCCTCTGTGAGACAAAGAAACATAAACGACTCTTGAACAAGTATGTGAACACATGTATGTAACAAATAGATGTTGGGAGGAAACATAGTTTTTAATTTGTGGAAAGGCTGTTGGAAAGGCTGTTGAAGTATAAGATTAATGCCTTGAAGCATTAATGCTTTAATAGAGTGCTGTTGCTGTTATGCTTGCAAAGATTTTTTTAAGACCGTGTCCAAAGAAGTCCTTCCAACCAACCACAGTCTTACAAGTCATAAAGACTGGGATCAAATACAGCATTCTGTCCTGTAAGATGCATAAGAAATAGGAAAACTTCATAAGTACGTTGTCACAGAGTTTTTTTTTCTTCCAGCCTTTTTGTAGATGAGCATAATTACTGCTTGCTTTTTTTCCTGGAAGGCTGTTTCCTCCTTTCACTCTTCCTATCACCTGGGCTTTTGGCACTGTTTTCTCATTCTTCCCTTTTAGCTTGGACTAATGGCTGCTTTCCCCTGAACCATTAAGGAGTGTCTTTGTCACCAGCTCCAGTAGCAGTGGCACTGCGGAGTCCAAGCTAAAAGGCCTGGCAAGACCAGTTGACTACTTAGTCATTTAAATGTCTCTGTATGGCATTGCCCCATGGTCTGGACTTTGGGATGTTAACACAGTAACCATTGCCCTGCCTTTCTCGTTCTGGGCATCTTTTGCCATGCAGAGATTCTGTAAGCACGTATCACAGTTTTTGTTGTAGCACATGTGAAGGACAGCTTGGGTTTAAGGAGCAAACACCTGAGGAATATCTTCTGAGCAATCAGGTGGGAAAGGCTGACTTTTGCTGGTTGCTGGAAGAGATCCTTAACAATGCTGAATTGCCATTCTCTGATTTCTTGGGCCTGCCTTTACAATTTTATGTCTTTCAAGTTGATAATTTTCCTCTTAAAAAACACACTTGTCTGAACAGTGCAAACTCTGGCTGTTGTTTTCCCTTTCTTATCTTGTGTGAATCGACTCTGCAGCTTTCCTTATGACTTCCTTACAACTGGTGGCCAACCCTTGGGAGGAGGAGAGGACAGTAAGTCACTATATAGTATTAGTCAAGCGGACCCCATTACTTTGGTGTCATCTTTGCACTTCAAATGTAATGTAATAACCCTCACTAATTAAGACCTGCCAGATAATCAGAACTGGTAACTCCAGATGCTCTTTTCCAGGCAGGATAGTGAAGGACTTTTCTTTCAGCTGGGTGCACCAGTAGTCATGCATGACTGTGCTAGTGTTCGGTGTTCTCAGAAGGGCCATGTGATTTCTACTGTTATAAAGGCATTCACTATTCTGAATCCTGGTATGAAAAGTCAAACAAAATTCCATACCTCTTGGTTGTTTCAAAATATTTATACATATTCCATCACCACCTGTCTTTCCTTCTTGACAAATAGGTAAATATTTCGGTGGAGGTGACATTGTAGTAACAGACCATTTCACGTGCCTTTTAAATCTTAGCCCTGTGCAAAGGCTTCTTAAGACTAAAATGCTGATTAGATAAGCCACCAGTTAAAATTGTAATCTGTGTGAGGTGCTAGGGAAAGCACCAGAACAGAGCACACATCACAAAGACTCCTTGTTATCACAAAGCTGTTAATAAGGACTTCTGGAATGGAGGGACAACACAGTCAATCTTCCTGTAGACAGACATGTGATCCTATCTACTTCAAGCAAATACTAGGACTGGTAGACCCTTATGAACTGGGGTTCACAAAAGGTCTGCTCTCCAGAGGGGAGTAGAGCACAACAGAGCTGGCATCTGTCATACAATACCCTATGGTCAGACCAGGACCATGGACAGTCTCAAGTGTCAGCAGTAGTCTAGAGCATTTTCTCTCCTTGGCACTCATTACTGTTGCCTGACTTGTGATGTGTAACAATTGTCTCTAGCAATTTTTTGCTCTGCAAATCTGAAAAACAGACAGCAAAACTGTATGTAGATACTCTTCTGCCAGATCTTGCTGTTGTACTGATGCAAACCGACATCTGCTTGAAAAATCCCATAAACAACTCAAGTTCTACAGGCAAAGCCTGCCAGCTGACTGAGCAGGCATACTGGGGGCTGTATGGGTCTCCTGTGCTCCTGTTCCTTAAAAAGAAATGGATACTGTGAGATATTCATGTCAATATGAAACAGTAAGGCCATATATAATGGGACATCACCCTCTTTGTGAAGGTGACCTTTGATTATTCTGATTGTCCTTGATGGTGGGTAGTGGAATGGTTTGTATATAGTTCATGTCCCGTTGCCAATTTGATATTGCTGTTAATTACACAGTGTTAAGTGTGAAGAGCTTGTGGGGAGGGTCTGGAAAGTTACTGGAAAGGTAATTACACAGTGTTAAGTAAGTGTGAAAAGCCTGTGGGGAGGGTCTGGAAAGTTACTGGCAAGTTTATTACACAGTGTTACTGGAACTTATTTGCATAGACCTGCCTGTTATTATGAATGTGTAACACAGAACCTCCGAGTGACCACCAGAAAGTCCTAGAAGGTGAAGAGAGTATGCGCTAAAGGTCATTTGCATAGGCCTACCTCTTCATGAATATATGCGGACATGAGGGATAAAAACCAGAAACAGGAAATGTGGCGTGCGTGTGTCTTGCTAGAGCAGAGGCTCCACAGCATGTGCCCAGTGCTGTTTGCTTGCCTTTTATTCGCTCAATAAATTGGAAATTTTATTTGAAATCCTGTTTGGGACTAAATCATTTATCACAGATACCATCAAAAACTTCCAACAAGCACCTAAAATGTAGAACTCCAGTGAAGATACAGTCCTATAGGGTGGAGAACTTTACAAGGAAAGAGACTTCAATAATACATGATTTCATTGTGCCAGGACCCTTTCACAGCCAAAAATCTGGGGAGAGCAAGTGTTGGAAAACCAGGTCAATTCCCTGTTCTATACCACTGCCAAAAAAGCAAGGTTAACTGACTTGAAAGGAGTCATTAAGATTTCCAATATTAGAACAAAACAGTGGTCCCCAGAGAAGAGTGGAAAGATAATATATTGTCTCTTCATATTCTTTGCAGTGCTCAAAATACTTACATACCATCTATAGAGCAGACATAGGCAAGTAGTGGTCAGTACCCTTGTCCACAAAATCTCCATTGATTTGCATAAGCACTTGGCATGAAAGACCATGTGTAGAGGGCTATTCATGCAACACCATGGACTTCGTTTTTACTATAGAACATTGCTGCTGCAGGGCATTTCCCCTCTTCTTATTGAAAAGGGAATGTCTTCAGCTGTTGGCTTTTTCTTTTGTACTATTTCCAGAAATAAAAAATATATATATGATTTTTTAGTTCTACCACAAAAGGTGGAGGAAGGATGAGAACTCCCATTAAAGGCCAAAGTACACAAAACATTAGAAATATTACAGAACCAACAGAGAACAACATATTGTTATCCAGCTTGGAACAAAAGACTTGCATAGACATGCAGTACTGTACCCTGGCAAAACCAATGAGACAGGTCCAAGTAGCCTCACACCTGTGAGCTGAATGGCCAAAAATCTGAAAAATAACATACTCCAGGGAAGAGAACAAAGTTATATAGAGTTCTACCACGCTCCTACAGCATCAAGTGGTTTTTTTTAATAATGAGGTAAAAAAAAAATCAGATGGAAGAGTGGTCACATAGAGGGGGTAGTCCTTTAATGCTCAAGCAGAGGTTGGTGGTGTGGTTTATAAAGCCACAGGGACAGTTTTTGTTAAACACCTGGTGGGCTGAGACAGGGAAAGTTTCACTCACCACTTAGGGTCACAGGCACAAAACTGACACGACTTGGAAAGAACAAAAAACCAATTTAATTTATTAACTATTTACAACAAGAAGCAAGATACTGAGAGAGAGAAACCACATCTTTAAAAGGCACTTCTCCCCCACCCTTCTTCCCAAAGCCCAAAGGCTTTGTTCTGTACCTTCTCCCCCCAAGCGGCACAGGGGGGCAGGGAATGGGGGTTGCAGTCAGTCCACCGCTCCTTCCTCCTCAGGGGAGGCCTCCTCAGTCTGTCCCAGCTCCAGCGTGGGGTCCCTTCTCACGGGACAGTCCTTCTCAAGAACTGCTCTGGCGTGAGTCCTTTTCCAAACAGAGCCATAGTCCCCTGACACCTGCCCAGCTCCAGTGTGGGCTTTTCCATAATTCCTATATGGGGTCCTCCACGGCTGCATCTTCTCATGGGCTGCACCAAGGGATAAACCGTGCCTCACTGTGAATCTTCACCACACTGCAGGGAAAATGCCAAAGGCACTTTCTCTCCTTTCTTGCCTCCCTTCTGACCGCGGTGTCGTGTGGTCCTTCCTCTCAAAATCTTGCTTTTCTGTCCACCACAGGTCTTCATCGGCTCCCAAGGAAACTGACTCTCAGACAAGCCATGGCAGAGGCTTGGGCTACAGCAGGTCAGTTCGCAGAAGCCGAGCAAGCAGCTGAGCTGGTCCGCGCGAGCCAGGCCCTGCCAGGGGCCGTGCCAACCCTCATCTCCTCTGCTCCCTCTTCAGTTTCTCACAGGGCTAGATCGGTGGTACTCCTTCCCCCACTCCCCCTCCCAGTTACTGAACCCTTAGCAGTCACTTAAAAGAGCCACTACTGTAGGCCCTCCCTTGCTGCCAGAGCAGACTTGGAGCTAGGGGAGCTCTTAGCACTTCCTTACAGGAGCCATTTCTGTGCCCCCTCCCTGCTACCACCCAGTGTCCCCCCCCCCAAACCATAACAGTTGTTTGGGAAGAGTAACGCCACAGGGCTACCTGTGCACAAAAATAAGTTGTCAAAGTAGCTTGGACCTTTGTTCCTTAAAGTTTTTAAAAAGGCATCTATTTTTACAAAGGTTAAGATTATTATTATTCCTTTGCCATTTATAGGAAACATGTTTCTATATTTATTTTTCATGGACACAATGCATGTTTAACAGCAAGGACAGTCTGGGAATTAGTATCTGCTGCTAAGATTATTACCTAGTTCCTCCAGGAAATCAAATTAATTGTGCTCTTTATGTCATCTTTCTATACTTGCAGTAAGAACCTATCATTCAAAGAAACAGGTTTAAGAAATTTTATTGAGGACAAAAATACATAAACTTAAGGCATATTAAGTAAACTGTACAAAAGATACGCTAGCAATAAATGAGGAAACTGTATCCATACAAAAGCCAAAAGTTTATAAACAAGTCATACTACTGAAACGTGCAGGTGACAGTGGTACTTTCTAATTAAGACTTTACATTATAGTAAAAAAGAACAAAACCAAAATCAAGAGCAGTAATTTTCTAGTGTCTAATGTCTAAATTTAAAAGCCATATTCACAGAATCAAAAATAACTTACTACCTGACTTCAGATATCACACAGAAGCCATGTTCAAGAAGCATTGAAAAACTACCTCCATTTTAAAATGTGAAGTACTTAGTAAACATTGGCCAATGTTAACCTATGTTATATTACAACATAAAAATCCCCCTAGTATTTTACAGAACCTAGGTTAAAGCCTGAGCTGGTTCTAAAGTCAATTTGGTTTAACAGAACAATAATTCAGCCCAATAATATGTTGCTAACACTACAAATCATGGACTTTTTATTACTCAGACTACTTTAATTTCAGAATATGACATTTGCCAGTACATGGAAGAAGGTCGTTGTGACCTTGATTCTTTAATCCATTACCATTGGATTAGTATTAGACCTTGGAAATGACATTTGTTTTGCTTTTATTTACTCCATGAAGACTACTCCACATGACAAACACATATCAGGCAGCCAAGAGAGAGCATAGCCCCTAAATAAGCACGTATTTTAAAAGGAACATGATTATTCTGTATGGTTCACAGTTTCACTTAATTAGAAGAATATTGCTTTAGATAACAAAAATATTAGAAAGATCACAAAAAAGGTCCTAAAGAGAAGGAACTCAGATTTGATGACGATTAGGCTGTTACAGAAAAAAAGTAAGAGTTTGCAAAGGTGAAATGAAAGAGGACAACAGAACAAAGCAGAAATACTACCCACCTGTCAGAAAACTTTTATAGCTGTCAAATTAAACTTCTGGAGTACAACAAAACAACAGAAAGTTAGAAACTTAAATAATGCCATCATTATCATAATATCTGAAACAAAATACTCATACTAGAGACAGAGGGCTCATGCAGTAGGTTAAGGATAACTGAGTTTTATATATGTTCTGCAAAGAAACCCTAGAATTCAAGACAATTCAGTTTTTATTTGCAGTCTGTGTTCAGATGGTCCAGCTTAAGTTTTGTTGTATATCCCAGGGAACTGCGTTTCATCCAAATATTGTGTCTAATTGTAGAATTAAGGAGCAACTTCATTTAGCTATTAGCTGCTAAAAACTTTTGAACACACTGCAAAGTTGTTTTTATCATTGTATATTTGAATCAGTGATATTTATCATTGAACTCTTAAAAACACTCAAATACTTCAATACTTTTATTAGGAAATACCATCATAAATTAAACTACCCAATACATAAATGCTTTTTTTTTTTTAAACACAAAGGTATATACAGAGTAGGTAAGAAGATACTACTCCCACATAGCACTGAACAGAGAAGTACATGTTAAAGAGATAAAGATACTTTTTATTCAATGTATGTGGACTGCAGCTCCCCATACACTAATTTTACTGCTTCTTTCCTGAGGAAGAAAAATGAAATAGAGTCTGTCCTACTGGTCTAAGAAGAAGAATGCAGACTCATTTTAGGCCATTTTGATGTATACAGCTTAGCCAAATCTACAACTGATTAGCTATATTGCCAGAATTCATATGTTGTCCTACTTGGAGCAATTTCTGGTATACATATTCAAAAAAGTACAGTGAGGTTTCAACTGGGACTATGAGCAGTTAGAGACAGAACTTTGTTTCAAACTGCCTTTCTCTAGACTATTTACAAGACTGCTGCATAATTACTACTAGTCTTTTCAAAGAGGTTTTTGTTAAAAAAAAACCAAACACAAATTATATTCCAGAAAGGAAAGTGTACCTCTTTTCTCAGTTAGCAATCTTACAAGTTCACAGAAGCCACTAGTTATTTTTAAGTAGTAGTTTTTCAGGTTGTCAGTACCCTCTGCATTGTGCTGTCACTTGCAGTTCCATCTTAGAGTCCACTCTGGCTTGTTATTCTAACAGGTTAACTGTACTCTTATCTTACTAACGTTCCTAGAAGAGCACAAATGATTTGATTATAAAGGAAAAATTAAATTAAGTTGTTCCACAGTTGTTTTGCCGCAAATGTTTGTAATCAGGTTTAATATGTTGCAAGGAAGAAGTGTAAGGAAAGCCTTCTTTAAAAAAATGTGAGACTATTGTTTAATTCTTTAATGTATTTGTGTCAATAAAACAAAGGAAGTTCATAAACATTTCTTTGCACTTTAAACCAATTTCACTGCTAAACACAGGAAGCACCCATCCTTTTAGAAGGCACCATAGCAGAGCTTCAGAAATGCAAAATTTTCATCTTCACCTTTTTGGTAATTACAGACTTTCAGCCTTCTTTTTATGACTCTCTAGAATACCGGTCAAGATTGACAATAGATCTTCAGACATGAATTCTTGATAGTCTCTGTCACTTTTCACATTCTGTTCATCAAGATATTTCTAGAAAAGAGTTACAGAAAGTTTATTAGAACTATCAGGGTCTCCATTGTACTGGTTCTGCTAAAGTACTTTGAAGAGTCATCACACACGTTAAGTGATTTCAGTTAAACATGTCTCTGAAGGATGCCTACCAGAAATAGATTAAACCTGACAGGATGTTACTGCTGAAATTTAATGATCAATTCTGATTATTTATAATCAGAACAAATTTATTTAACTAGAATCCACAGACTCAGTGCAGCAGCCCTAAAAATAACTGATACTTTATTGCAAAGAGTAAATTCTAATTTCCATGTTTTTAACTGCAGTTGCAAATATGTCTCTAGAAAGATTCAATTTTGAATATAAAATTTTAGCTTACCTCTATAGATACTACATGAGTAGCAATCACTTCTAAAAGACGATTCAAGTTATCACCAGCTTTCCTGCTCTCTTCTGTTGTTACTTGCATAACAACTTGATATCTAAAAAGTAAAGACTCAAACTTATGTCCATAATTATGAAATTCCTGACATGTAAAACAATCACTTCAACAAGTCTGATATATCAATGTTTAGCTGTAATTTTTTTCTATTAGTATTAACTTGAACCAAGTTAGATTTCTATCTTAATATTCATAAGAAAAGGACTGTATTGTGCTAACTGGTAAGAAACAAAGTACCTTAGAGTCAGAATAGTCTTTCCAGGCTTCAGGCTGTAAAATGTAGTTGTTACATACATTTGGAAACAAACTTATTTCCTTACTACAACCATATATACGAAAAAAAATTACATGGGAAACAGGAGTTCTGTTCCAGTTATTATAATATTTTGCAAAATATTACAGCAAAATATAAAGTGCCGAAGAGAAACATTTTTCAATTGTGAATTTGTGAAATTAATAAATTGAGATGGATACCTGCTCACCAAAGTATTTCATGTTAGGATTCAATAAAATCTCTTTACCCTTAAAACACATAGAAACCAAAATAAATTAGACAAATAGCTTGAAGTTATGTGTCTTACTGTCGTTGAAGATCATGCAGTTCATTTGTGGCTTCACTGAGACCTTCATTAACACCACTCTCAAGTAACTGTTTATGCTTCTCTAACAATTCCAGTTCATTTGCACATTTTTGCTCTTCCTCTTCTGCCTCCTGTAAACATAAGAGGAAAAAAAATAAAGTGTAACTCAGGAATAATTAGGGTTTTATTTCTCCTTTATATTACCTGATTACATCCCGATACTTGAATTCAGTATTAACACAAGTAACTCCAAACTCAGAAGTAAAAAACCCCAAGGACATCCCCCAAACCTAAGGTTTCAGGTATTTTCTGTTTTGTCTTCCACCCAAAACCAGCCTAACCTTCCCTTTATTTCTCTAATGGTATTTTAAGATCTGTGTTGCAGCTATTTTCCCTTCAAAGTTCATCTCAAAAAAATGTTATTTACATACTTTAAATAACTTAGAAATGGAATATCATGAACAGCTGTTTCTAGGTTAAAAAAATAAAATCACATTTGACTAAGAAAACAGCTTTTCTCTTTTGTGTCTGAAAGATGAGTACAAAATGTAAGTAGTCTACTCTCCGAGAAGAATGACATTGTTGACACTATACTTAGCACAATTAAATGCACAAAACGAAGTTCTGCCATCAACTAAACATGCAATGCTGGTAAAATTATTGAAACATTATCCTGCAAAAAATAATTTTAATACTTAAGTCTTACAGATATCATTTTAAAAATTACACAAGGAATTAAATTATTATGTCGTCTTATATCTATCCAGTTGCAATTGAATATTTTATGAGCTCACCTGAAAAGCATATGCAACAGCATCAACCAAAAGCTAAACTTCAGGTATTTTTGAAAGCAATAAACTAAATTAATTGTTTTCAGCCATCTAAGTACATATTAGCAGTGAAATAACTCTGTTTCATGGTTATGTCACAGAATTTTGGATTTGAAAGAGCAGATATGTTAAACACTAGCTTAGTTTTTCTTCTGGGCACTACAACCCCACCAAAGCCATGCTGTTAGAGAAGTTGGGAGGTTTAGAAGGAACCACTTAGTTGTTAACTGAGAGGGCTGTATTTTGTTGCTAAATTAGAAGTGAGGAAAAGGATAGGGACTGCTGCCCCACTGGGGAAGACAACCAAAGAGAGCCAGAAATTTTATATCATTAAAACATTTAATGTGCTTTTAGTCAAATAATGTTTTCCTTAGTTTTTAATGTGATTGAACATGTTTACTAAAAAGTGTAAGTATTTATTATACACAAACTGAATAGACAAGGCAAATTCTGTTAAATCTAAATGTCTTTCAAGAGCATGCTTTGGACATCCTGTGGTGAGATGATTGCTGCTGCTTTTATTATGGGATGTAGTAGCTTATGATTTACAGGATCTGCCAAAGCATGATGCCAGATTGTCTTATGAGAAAGTGAAAACTTAAGGTAGCACTCAAATAATGAAAGAATCCTACAAGAGGAATGGAAGGAGATGAGGGCAGAGTTCCAAACAAACAAAAATGCAAACCAAACACTTATGTATAAATACAAAGATTAAGTATAAAGATATCATAAAATATAAATTGTCATCAGCCCAGAAGTCTTACCTTAAGCTTCTGATGGTAAAGATCATCTAGCTTTTCAGCTTCTTCTTTCAGCATTTTCACACTGTTTTTCTTGTCCACTACCATTACATTCACCTAGAATGAAAACATTACCAAGAAAATGTAATTCAAAATGAATTCCAACATTTAAATCCATGCCATCACAAGGAACATGTGGTAGCCCAGAAATACTTAAAACAGGCCAGGCTGGGATGGCATTAACCTTCTTCATAGCAGCCCGTACTGAGCTTTGTTCTGGATAAGTGGCTAAAATGTTGGTAACACACAAGTCTTTTGGGTACTGCTGAACAGTGCTTGCAGAGCATCAAGGCTTTCTCTCCCTCCTGCAGCCCCTCAGCAAGTAGGACAGGGGCAGGCAAGAGGTTGGGAAGGTCCATAGCCAGGACACCTGACCAAAACTGCCCAAAAAGGATATTCCATGCCATATACTGTCATGCTCAGCAATAAAAACTGAGGTGAGGAAGAAGCATGGAGAAATAAAATTCTCCTCCTCCTTCCAATCCATCCTGAACCCAATATTGCTGAAAATCTTCCTGATGACAACTTGTCAGTGATGATAAACCACACAACAGACTGGCATGGGCAACTTATTAAAACCAAATATTTCTAATGTTTATGGTCAAATACATGTAAGCTGCGTAATCTTCAATGCAGGGAATACACATTATTTCAACCAACAGAAAGAGACCCTAATTCTCACAAAAACTTTTAGGTTCCATCATAATTAAAGCAATCTTCTCACAGCTTTCCTTCCTGCCCCCCAAACCTCAACCCAACAAAAACCCCAACAAAACCAACCCAAACAAAAGCAGCTCACCACAACACACCTTACCCCTGCAAAAGATCAAATGAGATAACACACCTGTTCCAAAGTATCTTCCAAAGACATTTTCCATTGAGTAGCTTTCCTAATGTCTTCCTCTGTCTGGTTTATGATCTCCATAAGGGGAGCCTGTAATAAACATACAAGAAGGTCTGGCTAATGCAATTTGTTAGTTTGAACCAAGTTGTACCCCAGTACATCTTTTCCCTGTCTCGTTTTTATTTAGGCTGCTGTACCCTCCAATACCAAATTTCCTTCCTATACCATAATCTTAGTTATGGCAATGCATCACAAGCTTTTCAATGAATTTTCAATGAAGACGTTAAGAGAGACCTTTCCAACATTTCCAAAGAATTTTTTTTTTTTTGTGAATGGCAACAAACATTCATTGTTGATTCTACTTACCTTGATCTGAGTTCTGTATTTGACTAGGCAATTTGGTCCTGCCTCTGGATTAAACTGAATCTCAAAGTCATGGCCTTTGGAATTCTCAGCACTTACTGGAATTAATTTCAGCTTTCGAGCCAGTTTATGATACTCTGCCAGTTGCATTTCAATCTGTTCAGAGGAGAAAAAGGCAAAAATCATAGAAGAAATACATGTGAAAAGCTTTGCAAAAAGTATCCATATAGTACTTTAAGCAGGTTTCTGAGTTGCTCTGCACAAACATGATTCTCTGTCATGCAACTGTATGCAAGAGCTGTATGTATCGACGATGCCAACTGCTGGACTAAGTGCTATTTTATGATTCTTCCAGCTTGCTCTGGAAGGTTTCTCAGTGTGTATGGGTGAGACTGAATGGTTTCACCTGTGGTTTTGGCTACTCATCTACCATATTTTTTCCTGCCTCAACTTTCTGAGAATTAGGTGATAAAGAAGAAAAAACATGCTTGGAAATAATACAACTAACTAAAACAATGACCAGTCATCACGTTGATATGCCTTCTCATTAGTTTTGACAGCAAATGCCACAGAGCCACACATCTTAATAACAAACTAATTTGAGCATGCTTCTAGGAAAAACTTATTAAATGTTCTGACTAATGAGTGTCATTATGTGCAAACATAAAACAAAAGTATTTTTTCCAGTTTTATGTGCTTCACACTTGCAGAGTATGAAGAATTTAAGTTAATATCAAGTGCTTGATAAAGGGGAACCCTGCCAAATGCAAAACATATTTGAAACTAAGTTCTTCATCTAGCAAAGCAGCAGCTTTTAA
>VZTO01005467.1:2892-23955 GCA_013400615.1 Syrrhaptes paradoxus | reverse complement strand
AAAAAAAAAAAGAAACATTTTTTCAGAGAGACTATAAGCAGAAGGCATTCTTGTCACTTTAGCTTTTAAGATGTATCTATGCTGCTGTTAAATTATTTAGAGAAGTTAGCAATAGTCCAAGACCCAAGTTTAAGCTTGCATGGTGAAAACTGAGAGCCACCTCTCAGTGTAGCAGGGTTTCCACATACCGCCTCTTTATTCCTAGCATATTTTAACTCTTCATTCCACAGTTGATGTTCTTCCGCTTCCAATTCCTTAGTCAGCTTGTTAATGGTTTGCTGCAACTCATTTCTCTCATGATTTATTCTCTCAATGTCCGCAACTGAGTACTTTTGGTTATCAAAGATGTGCTGGAGGCGGGCATTCTCCTGCTTCATTGCTTCTACTTCCATTCCTAAATTCACAAAACATTTGTAAAATGGATGTAAAATAGAAGCCTATATAGCGAAACCTCATCTCTTTGTATTTTTATGAGTAAATATCATCTGTATTTCATTACTCCAGTGCAGCTATCAGCCAAAAAAATCTCTTGATTAGTAATCCATTTTGGAAAGTTTATTTGTAGTATCATTATACACTAAGTATCTTACTCTGTCCTGAAGCTGAGAATTAAAATTATTTTAAACTATTCTAGCTTCACTATCCCATTTATGACCAAGGCCTTCTTACCTGCTGCCTCAACTTCCTCATTAACACCTTCCATTTTTTGATCAAGGATGACTATATGTGATTCCAGATTAGCCAAATAAGCCTGGTATTTCTGGACATCTGCTTGAAGAGATGATTTCACGTTTCGTAGTGTTACTCTACGATCCTAGTAAATGGATGGAAAGAAAAAACACTATTCAGTTAATCTAAAATAATGATCTGGCTTTCCAGACAAGACAATAGAGTAATTGGTCAACTTCAATAGTATAAATTGAATAAGTATATTTAAGTGTATATATATATATATATAAGTATAAATAAAGAACTTTAACTTTTTATCTCTGTGACAGCTGAATCAAGTCATGCATCTTTAAAAAAGGCTAAAAATTTGGTTTGTATCTAAATTCTTGCAGTACAGCATTTAGTCTCTGATTTGCATTAGGCACTGTATTAAGCAAGTTCTTACTACAGGTAGTTCACATCTTAAGTACAATAATACACAGATAAAACTTAGAGCAGGAAAAGCTGGGAATAAAAGCAGCACATTTTGCACAGTAGGCAGGAGGCTCAATTTGCCAGCTGCACTAAACCCTTTTTAAACTCATGATGTATTAAAAGCAGAATCCATCTTTTCAAACAAAATATTTTCCCTAAAATATATTGTTACCATGGAATTCCATGCTCTCATTCCCTAAGAAGTTCTTATACCAACACTTTTTGAAAAGATAATGTTGACGTTCAAGAAAAAAAAAAAGCAGTTCAAGTATTTTATTAATATTTCAGCCAATGCAACATCTCACTACCTGAAAATAATCTGCACAATATCAAACAAATAGCGACTGAGGCCTCCACAGTAAATGCCTTGTACTATAGGGGTAAAGAGCTGTAACAACCTGGCCTAACTAATATCTCATACAGCACTGAAAATAATTTTCCATTTGTTGTAACATAACATCAGTATCTTTGTTTAATGATGATAATAATGATCAATAATAGGAAATTCAACTCCACCATATAAACAAGCATAGACACAATTTACTAACCGGCTCACTTTCCTTTTCTTTTTCTAGTCTTGCAATCTCTTCATGAAGTCTTTTGTTGTCAGCTTCTAAACCTTCTATCTGGAATTCATCTATATTAAATAAACCCTCTGGGGGGAAAAGAAACAAAGGAGGGGAAGTGTTTACAAATTAATCTCACTGAATATCATCACATAATCTGTGCTTAAGCTTCAGCATAGTAAATACCCATTATCTGGTCAAATATTTTAGACTACGAAAAGCCCAGAACAACCAACAAACCCATCAAAACCCCCTTTCATTACAAAGCAAATAGGCAAAAAACACATAACAGGAAAAGAAGGAAGTTTTTCTTTCTTCTTTACTCCTTTCTCATCCATGTACTTCCTTGCCTTTTCAGACATCTTTTCCCTTACTTCCCCCCTCAGTCTTTGCCAAACAATAGCACAATTACTTTTTCCTTCTAAAATCTAGTAACAGTCTGGTGACTTATGTTTCCTCTCCAGCTGATGGCTCCACTTGCAATATAAGCATCCTTACTTTGGCTTTTTATAGGAAGCACAGAAAACGAGAACTATCCTCCTTGTTGTCATATTCTGTTTGTATTTCTGTAGGTGATTAAATTAATGAGTCAAATTAATAATTTTCCATCTCCCCAAAGACAAACACAGGTGCATGCTGAATGATATATGGGAACATCCACAACAGTGTTTGGAACACTTGCAGGCTGTTTTCAGAGCTTTTAGAAGCTGAACTTTTTTACTTATCAGATGTGCATCCTCTGGTAGTATTTTTTTTTTAATTGTTTACTTTGTCACATGAAACAAGAATCATCTGCATAGATGGAATTTGCACCTGAAGAACTGTATACTGCTTTTCTGTCATGAAGCCATTGAAAACAATAGGTTTACATGGGTACAGCTGACAGCAGAGCATGACCCATCTGTCTGTACCGGTAAATGCATAAAAAGAAGAGAATTAAGTCAAAGTAACTGAGAGGTACTTGGGAATTTCAGGTTCCCTTACCTCAGACCACTTTCACTTGTAAAGGGAACAAAACTGATGCTAGGAGGAAAGAAACCAGTAACACAATTAAATGCTTTATTAAAACAAAAACTTACTTAATTTTGACTGTACTTCTGCATCCAATTCTTCAAAAGTATCTCTCCCTTTCATGAACTGGTCATAGCACTTCACAGAGTAGTCCATGAAAAGCTGAAAACAATTTTAAAAGTTCTCATTTAAATGATTTAAAGGGCTGTAAAATATCTAGACTAAATCAACTCAACCAATGGAGTTAGACACCAAAAATATCTCCCACTGGTTTGACCGCACTTCTGTAAAAATCAATTCTTCTCCCCGCCCCCCTTAAACATAGAAGGTCAACAGATTATATCAGGGAAGGAGGCATTTAGAATTCATATAAAGAAAAGTCAGGAAATACTTGATATATTTTTCTGGGATACCCAACAAGGACAGCAGGTACAATATTTAAGAATTTCTTATCTTGAAGCATATGATCCTCTCAGGCTAGTTTATGGAAACTGTAGGTCTGTTTAACAGACACCTTCAGTAAATATGACGACCATACTTCAGATGTGCAGATGTTAGAGAACTAATCTAGAATTAAAGTTACCAAAAAAAGAATTTACCAGTGACTTTAATTCAGAAGCAATTATACCAGTATTGTAAATTTTGTTTCAACATATAAGTATATGTATCAGTGTATAAACACACACTTAGTTTAAAAGCATTTTCACTTGTCAACTGTCAGGTTTGTAACCTTAGTCCAAAATTCTCCTTTAATTTAATTTTTGCAATTTTCTAATTAAATGTTCAACCCCTTCCAAACATCTACTGTGAGTTAGCACTAAATTAAATCTGAATAGTACTAATAATCTATGATAAATTAGAAAGAAAGCAAGCTGCTGGATTTTCAAGTGCTGGAATTACATTGACATTTTATTTTGTGGCTCGGAAATTAAACATTATGACCAATTTTTAAATGGCAAACTGAGTAGATATCAACAGGAGCCACCACATTTATAATTAAGTCACTATCTTGACAGTGTACTGCTGTTAGCCTTTGAAGACTCAAGTGCTAGAGAGAAATATACCCATGATCCTACTAAAACAATAAGCAAACAGCATAATGATTCCATTTCTCCACAAAGGAGAACAGAAACAGTAGCAACTCAGGGAATAAGGCATTTCAATTTAATACCCACTCTTCACCAAGATACTGGCCTGCTTGGGAAACTAGTCGATTAGGCTCTTTTATAATGCTTCTGTACTTCCTAGAGAAGTCTGTCAATATAAAACTGAATAGAATATATAAATACAGTTAAAATTGTTGTGTCACATTTAAATTGTCTTGTTACAGCATAAAAAGCAGTTCAGTTAAAAAATTCTGATAATAATTTAATTTTTATGGTACCTTATTATGTACGATTCCATCATCTGTCTCTCCTCCCCAGCTCTGTCCATCATCAAATGATGGTGCATTTTCCCTCATGGCAGCATACAACTGCAAGGCACAGGTGTACATACAAGAGCAAGTGTGAAGATCCCCATTATTTTTCATATTAGTTTCACTTTCATAAGAAGCAGAGTAACATTGGATTAGGATTTCAGCAAGCAGGGTGTAATGGTGTTGCTTCAGAATGTGACCAACCACATCAGGGTAATGAGCCTGTGTTTAGTTGACTAAAAGCACAGATGAAGAGGCATTAACTGGACATTCAACACTGCTGAATTGCCTTGTTAAGTCAAATGCATCTTGTCAGCATAAAGGACGGGATTTTCACGAGTGCTCAGTTCAGCAGTGGTGAACTTTTGTCACAGACCCCAGATTTTGCTCAGACCTGAGCTGACAGCAACAGAAAGTTACCACTATTAAAAAAAACCCAAACAAAACACTCCACCCCAACACAAACCCTCCCACTCTGTACGACAGTCACAGGACACTTGAATAATTGCTATTGAAAATTCCATCCTTAGATTTCAAATTTAAGAGAAGATGGCAGATGTAACAAGAAGATCTGCCACGAAAGATACATGATTATAACCATTAACGTTTCACATTTTTATGTATGCATAAGTCATAATTTTCCCCCCCTCCTTTCTCATACACAAATTTATCCAGTGCACAGAGTTAAAAAAACTATTACCATAATATAACATTAAAAACTCATTTTAAAAGTTACTAAAAGTAAGGCTAGCTCCCAGATGGCAGGTAAGAATACCTACCTTTTTCCTTACATAAATATCAAAGAGATTTTTAGAAAGCATTTAAGAGATCTGTATTGAAACTAACATTCCAGCCTGAAAAGTGGAAATATTTCACTTAAAGAAGACAAATACTACCTTGACACAATCAATTAACCAAACCAAAGCTGTCACAATCTGAGGCCATGTGTGTGGTGCTCCCACTGTGTACATGGAGCTTTTTGACAAAGCAAAGGGGTACCTACAACGCAAAAGAAAATACATTTTTAAAAGCTGTGGCAAACAGTGATGAAAATAAAACAGCACATTTTTACATGTAGATCAAGGCACAGAAGGAAGAACAAACCCAATTGTATTTTATACTGTACATCAAAGGGAGATCAGCCGAGTTCTTACAGGACTATTTTATTCAATTATCATGGCTTTCTATTTTGTGATTCATAGAGTACCTCAAGTTGGAAGGGACCCATAAGGATCACTGAGCTCAACTCCCTGCTCTTTTCAGGACTACCTGGAACTAAACCATATCACTAAGAGTGTTGTCAAGATGCTCCTTGAACTCAGACAGGCTTGGTGCTGTGACCATTTCCCTGGGAAGCCTGTTCCAGTGACCGACGACCCTTTCAGTGAAGAGCCTTTTCTTAATGTCCAGTCTGAACTTCCCCTGATGCAGGTTTATTCCATTTCCTTGTGTCCTATTGCTGGTCACCAGAGAGAGGAGACCAGCACCTCCCCCTCCACTGCTCCCCTTGAGGAAGTTGTATGTGAGACTGTGATGAGGTCACCCCTCAGCCTTCTCTTCTCCAAGCTGAACAAACCAAGTGACCTCAGCCACTCCAGTGGCTTGCCCTCAAGGCCTTTCACCAGCTTGGTTGCCCTCCTCTGACACTCTAATGGTTCGCTGTCCTTCTTACATTGAGTCACCCAAAACTGCACACAGTTCTCAAGGTAGGGCCACACCAGTGCAGCACAGAGTGGGACAATCACCTCCCATGACTGGCTGGCTATTGAGGAAATTGCCTTTTTTCGCATACCCAAAGATCAGGAACAATTAAGGCCTCATAAAAAAAAGTGTAAAATATTCCTTCATACACTCCTTAGCCCCTTCTTATTCAGTTTAGTATGTTGCCTTGGTCTTGCTATCAGCCTGATCTATCTTTCTCCTTCTGAAGTTACAATGGGAGGAGAGATGGGCTCTGCAGTACTACAGAAAAATAAGCGGGTGCCCTGTAAGCATGAGGTGGTTCATGATGAGACAAAGACCTCAAAGGAAAGGCAACAAACACAAAGGAAGGAGTAACAGTCCAATGGATGATGTTTAGGCTTTCAAACTGGGTATGCAAGCCTGAAGGATTTCCTAACAAATGAAAACAGATACACAGGAATCCTGTTCTTAGAGGGCAAGATTCTTGCTTCTTGGGTCAAATGTACTTTGAAAACAGAAAAGGAGCTGACAATCAGCTCAATGCCATGCAATTGCAGAAAATAATTTCAGAAGAGCTGCTTATCAAAGTATTAATATTGCCTATAAATACAGAACACACAAAGGCTATACTGCTAATTACAGACATCCTTTCAAAAATCTTCTACCGATCAAGGAACACAGAAGTGCAGATTTTATTCCATCTTTAGACTGACAGCTGCTCATTTACTTTAAGAACATAGGACAAGAAGCTACTGATAAACTGACAGTTCTAAATAAGTGTTCATGGGCCATTCAGCCTGAGAATTTTTAAAAAGTAATTACTTAGGTCCATTTTCTAACTCGGAAAAGACAATTTAAAGTGAGTTCTCAAAATAAGTCTTTTTATTCAGGATTACAGTTTTGGTGCAACAGAGTAAAGCTTCTAGAGAACAACTTCCTTTTCAGTATTTCAGCTAGTTCAGCAGTTTCAAATTTAAGTTAAACTTTTATTAAAATACTGAGAAATGAACAGAACAGACCTATACCTACATCTAAGGAGCACTGATGCTTTGACATCATCGAAGTTTTAAATTTACAGAAGTAAAGTACACTTCACTTTTTTTTTTTAATGAGACTGAAAATTCACTGTTATCAACAGGCAGAGGATTTTCTTTCCTAGAAATTTTCAGTGTATTAGTGATTCCAAACACTGAACAAGATTAGAGATAAAACACCTGGCTAGTTAGTGTTTTTTTTTCATCTCAGTGGTAATTTTTGTTACTTTCACTCTCTGCTTTAAAACAGAATGACTACATGAAAAGTTATTTTTAACTAAATGAAACAGATCGAACGTTCTGAAATTGTTTTCTAGTTCTTAGATTTTAACAGAACAAACCAGAAGAGTCTGTAAAAAAAAGTGTCTGTTTTTCAAAGTTTAATACAAATAATTAGTTAGATTTTACATCACAAAGAAAGCTTTCAAAAGCCTACAGTTCTTCAAGTTCAAATATAAAATGCGAAGTCGAGTCTGAAAATCAGAAAGTAAAGTCAGAGCTAAACAAAAGCGAAACAAAATAATCACAACATTGCAGTTTCAGAGTCTGATCTGAATAAAGAAGCCTATCTGTTCTCCCCAGCTGTCATGCAGAATTTTTAGCTTTTAAATTTCTGGTTGTATCATATCTATTTAGCACAACAAACTAACAGTAATAATCTTACCCAAGCTCTTTGAAAACTTTGGGAATTTCCTCCTCAAATTTTGACGCAGGCAGCTCGTAAGAAGGGCAGAGAAATCCATAGATAAAAGTGAAGATTTTTAAAAAGTCCTTTACTGATGGAGATTGTAGTGATTTCATGGAAACATTATGGGCGTAACCATTCTCAGCAAGAAACTGACAAAAAGAGACATGGCATATTAGTGACCGAATAAAATCTAAAGTTGAAATCACAAAAAATAAATATTTTGATTCGTATCATTTATGCCTAATAACAAACATTTAGAATAAGTTAATAAGTTACCTCACACAGCTGCTTGATACATTGCTGGATGAATGCCTTGTCATGAAGTGGCCTGGGATCCTTGATCTTTTCAGTACCAAACACACCATACTGACTGTTGCGTGAACCTCCAGGCCCACTAGCTCTAAGAACAAAAAATAAATACAGTTCTTGTCACTTTTCATATAAAGAACTTTAACGTTTAAGTCATTACAATTGCTATTTTATGTTTCTTTTGTAGTTGTTCTGCAAAGGGATGCCTGAAGGTTTCTCTTTATCTAGGATGACTGGAGAAACAACAGCAACCTGGAAGCCATAATGCACACGTACAACGGAGGGATTACCACATCCTAGATGAATATTTTCTTCAGTTTATTGAAATAAATGAAGTTTTATAGAGCAGAAATACCCCAAAGATAAAGAAACAAAATTATATAGGTGATCGAAAATAAAGACCAAAATATTTAAAGAATATTTAAAAGAAATAGATCCCTGCAACAGTGGGGTCCTATCAAAGGAGAACCTGCAAGACATCAGAACACAGAAAGCCATGAACTAAGCTGAAAAATTATAGAATTTTGGAAGGTTTGAATCTTAGAGAGAAGAAACTAAGGCAGAGTGTACTGGCGATGATTCTTAAATAGGCCTATGCATTGAGGGGCTCTGAAGGTCTGCAGTGAATATCAGTCCCAAGAGAAAGAGCAGCTCTCAAAGCAATTCCTACTCTACAGCATTGTTTAGTGATCAAAGAGTGGAGGAAGGCAGACCTGAAGGTCTGCTGGCCTCAGATCCATTATTCTTTATAATGAGAATCTGTTGAGAGAAAAATTATGTGGGACTTATTTTCTTAATTTACAGTACTGAGATGGAAAGCTATCAATACCTCTTCCCAAAAAAGCTGACTTTTCTTTCCGAAGTTCCAGGTGTAGGTTTGCTCATGCTCAGCTTCCCAAACGTACTTCTGTCCTTCCTGATGGACAAGGAAAAGGATTCAGGTGACTATTTCTACCATTTCATCTTTTGCTCATGTAAGAAAACTATAACACATGCCTATAAACCTAAGCATCTTTAGCATGGCAGCATTTTACAAAAGTCAACTGATTTTACTGCATAATTTGTCCATTATCAAAACTACTTCTGCAAGAAGATTCACAAGTATACCTTTTGTACACACACCTAGCCACCTCCTAAGAAATATGTATGAAAAAGTGTTACAATTTCAATTGTGTCACAGGTATACAAATAGATTAAAGGAAGTTTTCTTGCAGAACTGGAGCACTTATCCTCGTCAGTGGGGAGTTTTCGTCTTGCTGTGACCATTTTTTTTTCAGTTGCTACTCACACACTCAAAGACACTGCAGTAAATCTTTTCAGAGCTGGTTTTATATACCTATTCTTAGCGGGATGATCAGCAACACTTACGTCTGAGGTGTTTGAAGACCCATCTTGTTGTTGTCCTGCACTCTCAGGGCCATCATAGATTGACGACCAGTGCTTCCGGCAGTACTTGAGCTTCGCCTCATTGTGACTAAACTGTAAATCACAATCTGTCAGTATTGGAAAATCCAGGATCTAAGAGTGTTTGCTTTTTTAAACACCACAATGACTTTTTAAAGTATCAGAATAAGCAAGTAGAACTGTACTTTGGACCAACTGGCGTGACAGACAGTTTCCAGAAATATTAAGTTCTCCACAAAAAAAAAAAAAGAAAAAAAGAAAAAAATGGTTTCTATCAGACTCCAGAACTACATAACAGCAGCAACGGCCTTTGAAATTAGCTATTTTATTGATTAAAAGCTTGCCAATGCTTGTTCCAAACCTACTATTTTGCCTTTATTTATATCTGGTCATTTCTAACCTACAGATTCCAAAAGCAAAACCATATAAGTTTTCCAGTCAGCGGGGAGGAAGGCCACACTAACATGACTACTGTTGCTGGCACTTCAGCCATCCATCTGTTCCTTAGCCACTAATTCTGAGCCTGCTTATTGATTTTTGCAAGTGATGTCACTGTATCATAGCACAATAACTAGAAAGCCTATTCTGAGACAATAGTACGGCTATCTTCGGACTACACATGTGAAATATAAATCAAAGTGGAAGCATCAAACTGTCCCCACAGGGGTATTAAGTGGGGACTTAACAGAATTCAGTAAACAGAATCAACTGTGAAAAACACCAACTTTTGCCATCTACATAAGATCTATGTTATTTAGGGAGTGGGCTCAATTGACTGAACTATAACTAATAAAAAAAAGAATCTTCCTTACAAACATTACCAAAATGTATTACCAATATAAATTGTGTCTCACGATCACAGTTCTAGTTCCAGTTCTGCAAACCACGACAGAAGTTTAGCTCAGGCCCAGTTCATAGGGCAGCTCATCCACAACCTCATTCTTCTGGAACTCCACCTGGGACCCACCGCACACAGCAAAGCGTTGTCACAGACACACCTACGACTAGCTTAAGAGCAGAGCTTGCTCGAGTCAACACACCAGCTGAAAAAAGACGTCGGAGCGCGGCAGAACCAGCCACAACACCCCCCACCTGCGCGTTTAAACCCTGCCTAAGGCCAGCAGAGCAGCCAGCGGTGTTTACACGCCGACACCAGCAGCCCGACGCCCCCCGCCGCCGCTGGGCCCGGCCCCGGCTGCCTCCGCTGCGCGGCCAACGGCTCCCCGGGAGCCGGCGGGGGAGTGCCCGCCCCACAGGCACTAGCCCCAGGGTTGCTGCCAGCCGCTGCCCTCGGCGGGGAGGTCCCGCGCCGCGGAGAGCCCTGTCCCCACAGCCCAGCCGTTACCGTTAGCGGCGCCGCCGCCTTCCTCGCAAATTCAAATCCGCCCGCCGACGACGTCACGCAGCGCGCCGCAGCGACACGTCACAGCGGAGCGGCGAAGAAGCAGCATGAGGGAGGAGTGAAGGGTTGAGGTGGGTGTGTTGTCACTTCCGCTTCTCTGGCCACCCGCCCGCGAGCTTCCTGATTCCCCAGGAAGTGCTCTGGAGAAGGGGTCGGGGCCGTACAACAAGATGGCGGCGCTCACAGGGGGCGGCTCGGCGGCGGTAAGTGCGTGAGGCGCTGCAGGGCTATGGCGAGTCCCGGGGCTTTTCCCCTCCCGCAGCGAGGGAAGGGGGCCGAGAGCAGCTTCCTCCACATCCACCGCTGTAACGGCTTGGAGCCGCTGTGCCAAGCCCCTCTGTCAGCCTTCAGCAGCTCCCGTTCCCGGCCCCGCGGGGCTGGTGCCCGCCGCGGAGGTGCCGCGCGGTCGGGCTGCGCTTCCCGCCGAGGGGCGGGGGGACGTGGCGGGGGCTCCTGGGGAAAAACCCGAGCTGCCAGGCCCTGTGTGGCTGCGGGCATGGGCCCTGGGGCCTGGCCTCGGCTGCCCCTGGGCTTGGGCTACTGTTCCCGAGTGCTGTCCTGTAAGGTCTTGGGGTACATAATTCCTGTGTTATACTGGACGTTACAGAAACTTCTTTAAAACTTGCTTACAATAAAAACGTGAAATAGGGCTGAAGCAGAAGTCATAATGGGGAAGCCAGCTGAAGTCAGAAGTTTCTGTGGTGTGTCCTGCGTGCACATGGGAATGGCTGTCAGAAGATGGGTGCTGCTTTGTTAAACTGTGGTAATTCTGAAAAGTGACCTCGAAAAATTTCCCACAGGAGAAGTTTTGTTTCAAGAAGTGCTTATCGTTCCTGGCTACAGTTTCAGGGAGTTGACTCTTCCTGAAAAGGGGAACTGTGATGTCCGTGATACACCGGTTGGCAGCAGGGTGGCTCGTGGATCATCTCTCTTTCATCAACCAGTGTGGCTATCAGATCTGTGACTCCTTTGCGTACCCTGGTGATGTCACTCTCAATACGTCTGTCACTTCTACTGGAGATTGTCATGTTACTTCTACTTTTGCTGCCACCTCTTCATCGAGAGATGGTCCTATTCCTGGTCCTGCAGATATGGTAGAAACAGAAGGTAAAATGGCAAAAAAAAGATACGTGTTTCGGGAGGAGTTCTTTGACATTTCTAAGCCCCATATAGCTGCAGCTCCTGAGGAGCAGCTGTGTCAGGGGTGCCCTGAGGTGAGTGTCACAGAAGCAAAGGCCATCAGCAACAGAGAGGAACACCAAGAAGAAACCAACAGTGGCATCAGAGATTCTGTTGCCAGTGCTAGGAAGGTATGTAAACTGCAGTACTTCCTGGTAAATAACATACCACTAACATTGTCTTACACAGTTCAGTTTCCTGAGGTTATGTAGGAGAGCAGGAACTTTTCCACAATAGTTTTAAAGATACATGGGAAATAGAAGCACTGATGAGGATATTCTTGTGTCCCTTATATAAATCAGTAATATACATCCCATGACTCAAAAGCAGTGGGTTGCTCACAAAATCTTTTGATGTTGGTTGTCATCAGGTGCTTGAGCTGAAACTGTGGTAGCCGTCCAGATTATGCAGATTAACAAGGAAGGAAGGACAATGCAAATTTACTTTCAATATGTCGATTGTTTAGTGCTGCTCCTTAAGGACAAAAAAAAAAAATCGCAGGTCTAAATCAACAAATGTAATCATGAAGACCTAGTTAATTTTCTCCTGGTACTGGTAAACTGCACCTGGCAGCTGAACATATACCTTCTACTATGGGCCCAAAGGAGGCATGAACTGTGGCATGCACTAGCTACCTTCAGATTGCAGTGCCGTGAGTAACACAACACAGCTTCAAGCCTGTGTATCTTGAGAATGCCTACAGCAGTCTAGGTATTTTGAGATAATATTTTTGCTTGTTGGACTTATACTTGTGATAGAAAAAGAGATGGAAAATTTCTTCTGCTTTTAAAAGAGTTAATTTGTAATTCAGTTATGTTTGTTGGGTTTTTCTTCTTTCATTATGGAGTAATATGCATTTTTTTTTCCCTCACTGTTCATTCTGCAGAAACGTAAAAGAAAATGTATGTTCAACCAAGGTGAGCTGGATGCTTTAGAATACCATTCAAAGGCAAGTTTGAAAAAAAGTATATTTTGTAGAAGTACATGATACCTGAATTTGGACCATGTATGGAGTGCAAGACATGGTTGCAAACAAGTTGTGTTCTTGTAGCTTGTTCCACTAATGGGAAGGTCATTTCTCCAGTCCTTAAATGAGTAAGTGCATACAGAGAATATCTTGTGTAGATCTATGCAAAACAAACTAGACATCAAACTGCAGCTGAGACGTTTTTAATACTAGAAGTTGCATTCACAAAATATCTTTTACAGTTATGGATAACTGAGCATTATATAGTGATGAGCTGAACGTTAGTTGAACAGGAAGTGACTGATTTGAAATAAACAGGATACCCTGTTCTGAAAATCAACTTGTCTTTAGTATATCAGGACACTGTGATACTCAAAGCTTCTCTGAGCAAAAGTGCTCCAAGGTGTCTCACTTCTGCTACTGAGAAAGGATTATTCCCTCTAATATTTTACATCGTCATACCAAAGCATTGTGAATGAATTAGATCTCTAGGCTCACTTCAGTGATGTACTGTTGAAGATACGACTGAATTACTCTGTAGGATGTTAGTAAATCCTGGAAATGTAATCTCTGGATAATGCTTGATGTATTTTTACTGCTTTCCTAAATAGTGATGTGAACCTGGACTAGGATCTATGGTTGCTTTCATTCCTCTGATAAAGGTGTTCGTTGTATTGGGCTTTTGGTTTAATCCTGTTCCTCTTGGACTATATTTAAATGACTAAATTTTTTTGTTTTACATGGCAACAGTTTTGTAGTAAACATGTACATTTTGCTATGATACAGTGTAGAGGTCCTGTAACTATTGCTGTGAATGAGCTATGCATGTGCGGAATCACTTTATAGGAGAGAATTTGAAGTTCAACATCAAACATAGGTTTATGAGTATCAAAACCTTTAAGCTAAAATGAAGTAATTCAGCAATAGGAATAAGTCAAGAAACTAAGAGAAGTAGTTTGATGTCTTGAAGGCCTGTGTAACATCAAATGATTTTTGTTGGATATGCAAAAGGACAGTTTTGAGAAATTTATGATCCTTGTTAGCCTCTGACACCATTCACAGATTAGAATGTATTGTTTTTTATGATATTTGTGGTGTTAAAGGTTGGCTAGACAATTCAGATTATTTTGGCATTTACTTGTATCTTTAGAATAGTTTTCTGGAAAAAAAAATAAATTGTCTGACAGTGAAAGTAAGCATTGAATCCCTTTGTGAATTTCAGTCAGAGTCAAGATGGTGAACAGTAGAAAATGTGCTAAATTCCTTCAGCAACCATTTGTTAAAACTGCTGTTTAAATTGCTTGATAGTCAGGAGGCTTTGTCCACCTGCAAATTAACACACGGGTTTAAGAAGAAAAGCTATCTGCATTAATTCAGCTGTACAACTTATAGCATTTCTAAAGATATATTTATTAATTCTGTTAAAGCAGTACAAACTTATATTATCACAAACCTACATTCTAAAAAACTATGTCTCTTCAGATATCTAGGTGGTGGCACTATTAAAGAAATTATGAAAAAAAATTCCTCCCCCCATTAATTTGGAAATTGTAATTTAGAGCTTTAGAAGTCATAGTAAGTATTTGAAACCTTGGATAAACCCACTGTAACTGACAATGTTGCTATTCTAAATGAACAAAAATGCCTCATTGGTAATTAAAACTCATAAAGGCTTAATGATTTGGGAATAAACTAGGCCTCTAAATTTTGCAAAGAGAGGGTACTGAAGTGAATGAGGGTGTATATAGATCCAAGAATCTTATCTGCCAGTGAGTCCAAGAAGACTATTTGAGAGATGTGTCACTTAGAAAAGTTGCAAAACCAAATTCTAATAATTTAAATTGATTTACTTACTGTACTTCCATATTACTTTTAAAATGCAAGAGCTATTGTTTTTTGAAGTGAATTAAAATGTGGAAAAATACTGATTTTTAGATCCCAGTATACATCCCAATTAAAAATGTGTTTATGGGCACAGTAACTTGAAATTAGATTAGAGTTTGAATTTATACTTCAAATTTTTGCTTTGAAATTTATGTTGGTTTGGAACAATAATGTTCTGCCTCTGTTATCTGTGAAATGTTTTATTCAGTAGTCTCTCACTCTTTCTTCAGGTTTCTAGTTATTGCCAAAAAAAACCCCAACAACAAAATTTAGCATGACCTCACTAGCATGCCATTGTAGCTTTTGAGTCAATCTCGGTATTTAGCAGGGATCCCTCTCCCACTCTGCAGATTAAAATGGTTTTGTTTCCGTCTATATATAGATACTTGAAAGCTCATTTCTTTTTCGCCTGTTTCTTTTTGACCTTACAGGTCAGGAAGCTCATTTGGGAAGGCACTTTACATTTAGTCCAAGAAGGACTCAAAAGTGGTTTTCTTCACCGTGCTTCTGCAGAACTCAGTTGCCCAAAGGATATTGTTCCTGGCCACCTTGGCTGTGGGTTGACTGAATTATGTGAGATGGCAAAGCAGTTTCCAGCCGTGAGTGAAAGTGACCATCAAGCTGTACATGTGCTAGATGATGAAACCGCCATTCCAGAGCAAGACCTGCTTTCATGTGTTACAGAAAACAACTCAAACTATGCAAAGATTGTTGTGTTAATGGGGCAGAAGTACTTGGTGCCACCAAAGAGCAGTTTCCTTTTATCTGATATTTCACGTTTGCAGCCCCTGCTGAACTGTAAGTATCTTCAGGTGTTAATTTAGCACTTCTGTTCTGTCTGAGAAGGGCAGCTAATGTCAAGATGACTGAGGACTCAATGACAGATTTTAGTATACAGTGTCACACTTGTAGAAAATGCTGCCGCAGGCTTTCAAACTGGTATTTCTAACTTGTGCAAATAGGTGAGGGTTTTCAAAGGAATCTTGAGTGGTTAGGAACTCATGTCATGGGAGAATTGTCGCTCCTTTAAAAATCTCAGCCACAGCATTTTACATGAAGCCCAAAAGATGGTAGTTTGTGAGTGTATTTGGGGCCACTGTCAGTATATAAGACATGTAAATGCATTGAATTGGGACTGGCTATGCTGCTGGATCCCTATTCCGCAGGATGAGGCTTTAGCATAAGTACGTCCATGCTGCTGCTGGGGTGGTGATCCTGCTGCCTTGCTTGTTAGCTAGGTTAGACTATGGGAGAGGGATAAGTTTATGCACTTTAAAGCAAGAGTTACCTTACGATCCATTTTGTTCAGCAGCAGGGTCTGTTTAGATTGTGAAACCAACCCCAGGGTCCCCCAGAGAAGCTGATGCACCCATCNTTCTGCATCACAGCTGCGCATATAGCAAGTTTGGATTCTCCCGGAGGTCAGAGAGCAGTCCCAAGAAATTTGAGAAAATGCTTTTTCAATAACCAGCAGTGAATATTAACATAATGTCATGNCTGGAGACAAAAACCACGTTAGCAAGAACATGAGTAGCAAATATGAGTTGACTTACCAGCTGCTACATTTCACAGCTGAGAGTATTGGCTTGAGCCAAAATCTGACAGGGAGCTGGTGGGAATTTAAAATTAGTAACTCCTCTCAAAGTAAATCAAATGATATCCAAGCAGTGTCCCCAGCCTTAATGGGCTATGCCGAAAGCTTAAGCTGACAACATTCAACAGTCTTCACTGTACTTCACCATTCCATTAGCTTCCAATTTGACCTTCATTATTACTATTTATTATCAGCAGTTAAGCTTTGTCAGGTAGTCTTGGAAGAATGGTGTTGCCTGTGAGCAAGAGCTGGAGTTACTGCTCTGCCCTCTAATTAGTGATTTTAGATTTGTTAGTTACATATGTTTCTTCCCTTCTAGTATGCAACTTAGATATTCACTGATTTTTTTTTTTTTTTAATTATTGTTTATTAGCAAGATATGTAGGAGGTGGAAACTTGTTAGCCAAATAATAATCTTAGCNATTTTTTTGAGGCCTACTGTCCATTTTAATTATTATTTTTCTTCCTCCCTTTCACCTGCCAAAACAGAAGTATGTCTTGCTGGTCAGCCCGCAGTCAGGATAACACTTCTAATGTTAATAAAGGAATAAGATGTAGAAAGCGCATTTAATGGACATTAAATAGTAAGCTGTTATTAGCTATTTAAAAAATTAGCAGCAGACTCAATGAAGGAACAAACATGTTCTGTGGAAAAAATGTTTTTTCATGGATATGTCCTTTATATTCTATCTTCCAACCAAAGTAAAGCCAGCTTCTCGAATGGAAACTCTTTCACCTCTCTTCCTCTTGTCTGTTAATTGCCATTTCACACACCGGGTCTAGCTTTCTGTCTCTCTTCACCTCCAGTAGTGCAAAACGCAGTTTTTCGGGGCTGATTTGGAGCTCTGCATGTCCCAATTGGCCTGCTGAAAGATCAAACAGGACAGGAATCTTGCTTTCAGGGCTGCAGCCTTTAACTCAGCTGGGTGCCTGATTACATAGCTTCTGTTAGAAAGCTTGGAGAAATTTTCATCTTTGAGACTTGCACTTTGCTCTCAGTTTTTTTTCCTGGAAGTCCTCAAGATGTTAAAAATTTCTTGGAGAAATCTGACACAGATCATAAACGTCCTTTCCTTAGGTAATCAGCCTAAAAATCTCTTATGGATTATGTATGGACTAAAACAAACATGCTAGAAGCCTTTAACTTCTTACTTGGAAAGAACAGAGGAAAGTTGCAGTTTTGCTGCATAGTTGGCTCTTTAAATGTTGTCTGTATGTGTGTAGTTAAGCCTTTATATTTTAAAACTACTTTACTGCCTCTTCTTTTTTTTTTTTTCTGTAATTTCACTTCTCAGACAAGAAAAAGTATGATGTAATTGTGATTGATCCACCATGGGAGAACAAGTCCGTTAAAAGGAGTAACAGGTAAATGTTATTGTAACCTTGTTGACAGCTAATCTTCGTTAAGCATTTCACGTCTGGGTTGTGAGTCTTGTTTTTGCTGGGCAGTCTAGTTGAGGAGGTATTTTGGATTTTATCCGTTACCTGTTCACTGTTCTGCTCACTGTTGCATTGTACAGGAATCCCAGGTACCCAGACAGTGGCTGTTGATTCCGGTAGTCAATGTGCCGATGTTTTTGGTGCTGCAACATGTAGGTTCCATAAATTGTAACTCACTAATAGTGTAAAATAGCATAATAGAAAAACGGTAGAACAGGACAGAATCTGGAAAGCATACTGTATTCACTGATGTAGCATACAGTTATCTCAAAAATGTGCAGAACTGTTCTGAGTAACCTAGACAACTTTTGCCATGAATAGTAAATTAAAAATAATTACTAACTTCTCCAAATAATTGGAGAAGTGATTACTCTCTTATGACCTTTTAACTTGCCAGTCAAATAAGTGTTGCCCTTGCACTTGTGACTCACTTGTCATTTTCATTCAGAAGAGAGATTGCTTACTGTGAAAAGAGAATAATGTTACATTGATTAAAGAGCTGCTTTTCAGTGAATAGCCTTATTCTGGTGTAAACATGTGAATATTGAATTACATATGTTAATTCTTAAATTAAATGTGGGTTTTTAGGTTTCTTCAGAATCACAACTCATACTTTATTTGGGGGAATAGTGGAAATATGTAGTTAAAGGTTCTGCTCAGTAAAACTTAGGTACATACACCAATGATTTGATATCAGAATCCATCAGATTTGGCCACTGGGTGTCAGTCTTGATCCATTTTTACGACTTGGGTTGTCAGGAAATAGTCCTTGGAACGACTTGGCTGTGTAATTTCTTTGTCCATTTCTGTTGCTTTGCAATTTTTATGTTTGTTGTATGCTAACTTGCTTTCTCACTGTATTGGCATATAGGTACGGCTACTTATCTTCGTGGCAAATCAGACAAATTCCTGTACCAGTACTAGCTGCTCCAGGTTGTCTTGTAGTCACGTGGGTGACTAACAGACAGAAGCACTTACATTTTGTGAAGGATGAACTTTATCCTCATTGGTCTGTGAAAACACTTGCTGAGTGGCACTGGGTAAAAGTAAGTTCTCAATTGTTTTGTTGCTTTCTTGGCAACAGAGAGGACTTACACTGTGGCTCTATTCTTGTCATTTGTCTATTTATTACCATGTGTTTTTGTATTTAAAGGGTATGGTATCATCAGTATCTTCCTTTTTATCAAAGAAAATATCTTGAAAAATACATAGTGGAAGATTTTAATATCCAATTTGACTCTTTTTTTTTTTATCAGATTACTAGAGCTGGAGAATTTGTATTGCCTTTGGATTCTTTACACAAAAAGCCCTATGAAGTTCTTGTATTGGGGAGAGTTCAAGGAGACATAAAGGAAGCCTTAAGGTATGCCAGCCTATTTATGGCACATGTCTTTTTTTGAGGCTGCTAGGATTCTCTTTGTATGTATCACCTGTTCATTGTACAATATAGTGTCCCAAAATCTTCTCTTGATGTCATCTTGTGGCTGATTTTGGACCTAAAAATAACCCTATTAGCTTTGGGATGAGGGAGTGCTTTAGTGGGATTAAAGTATGGAAACCTTTGTTCCTTATATCTGTCTCTGTTGGGAAACTGGCTTAGATAAAAGCCTTGTGGACAGAGCTTCCTTTGCTGACAGGTTCTCTTGGACTGTGAGTCCTTTGCACAGGCTGACACCATTTTGGGGATGCTGGTGTTTTCTACACATGAAAACATACAGGACTACATTGTTTGTTCTCAATGACTTTGTATGGCTACCGTTAACCATGTTTTATCTAAAGCTTCTGTAATTTCATAAACTGTCCTATATATTATGACTGAGCAACATTTAACTTCCTTTAGACTTCTCTGAAGTTTGACTCTGAATGAACGTTCTGTGTGTTATCTCCTGTCTGAAGTACCTCTCTGAGAGCTGCAGCATCGCATTTGGTGGTATTCATTCTCACACTTCTTTTCTTGTTCTCATTTATACAACAGAAAATCTGAAGATGTACTCCCGGTTCCAGAACATAAGTTAATTGTTAGCGTACCCTGCAGTCTCCATTCACATAAACCCCCTCTTGCTGGTACGTTTTTGTTGATGTGTAATGTTTCTGTAGGATATTGGACTTGGATGTCTGAAATGATGTACCTAGAATGAGTTACATGTATGAAATACCTTAATTTCCCATATGCCAAGCAATTTTGCTCAGCAGGACTTGTGGTTCCTCAACATTTCTAAAAATGTTGTCAGGCACCTACGTCTTGGTCTCCAAAAATGAATAGTAAAGTAGAACTTTATGCATTATTGTGTAAATATTTTGGGTAGATGTGTAAAAAGAACCCCAAACAAACAAAATGAACAAGCAAAACAAACAACAACAAAAAAAAACCACACAAAAAAGTTGCATTTTAAAAATTTGTTTTTAAAATGCTGCAGGAACAGTTTACAGATACTGCATGTATGAAGTTGTGCCAAATGACCTAAAGTGCATTTAGGGCAGAAGAACTTTGGGAATATATAAATTAGGATATCTTTNAGGCAATAAGTAAGGCATGCCCTGCTTATTTCTGAGGAGCTGTATTTAATTTACTGAAATTTATGTAGTGACTCCAGCCAGCCCATTATTGTGGGTATAAATTCAACTTTTCAGAGTTTAGTCCAAAGGATTTGAAGATTTCTGTGTGATATGTTACCTTTTACACATTGTTCTGGAGCACTCTGACTAAGTTCATCAGTAGAAAGCTGTACTTCTTTCATCATTATAGCACCTGAGTGCCTTACAGTGTTATGGTAAGAAACATATTTAATACCTCTCACAAAAATGGTTTAATTTTCACCCAAGGAAATCTCATAGTGAATCTGCAAATATTCCAGGTGCACATGGCACTATGGAATCACATCAGAAAGGCAGGTAGAAGAAATGCATAATGCTGTTGGAGACGAGAGGCATCACAGTTTGCTTCACTTACATGCTTTCCTTTTTCTGTTCCCAAGGAACAGTGCAACTTCAGTTAGGAAGCTGGTCTGACAGTTGTTATGAGGCTCTGGTCTGACAGTTGTTATGAGGCTCTATAATTTGTATTTTGGGCTTGTATTTATTAAATTAACATGCATATATCTATACATGTTCAAAAACTAGTAGAAGACATGTACTTCGGCTAAAAATAATTTTAAAAAAGGGCAATTCTAGGAGGATCTTTTTGCAGTTCTGAAGCCACATCTTTAAGCATTAGGGCTACAGCAGGAAGTAAGTGTGTTGATTTAAGCTAATGAATGGTAGGGTAGTGATTTGTGTGGCAGCCACCTAGGGCCTCTTCAGAAAACCAATACTTGGCAGCACACTCAGACACAAACAGGGAAC
>VZTO01005466.1:0-40621 GCA_013400615.1 Syrrhaptes paradoxus | reverse complement strand
AAAAAGTATCAAGACAAGCATTTCCTCCCTGTAATGATAAGGAGCTGTTGCCTGCAGCGTTCAGACTACACGGTTTCACAGATGTTTAAAAAAACCCAGCCGACAGCCTCTCTCTACCTTAACTACAGCAGCAGCACAATTGTCTGTCAGTCTTTGCACAAAGCAGCGTGGAAATATTGCCCTCCTGTTTCTTTAAGTTCCAGAGACTTAGTAAAATTAACACTAAATGTTTTAAAAGAAAACCTATCAAAAATCCCTGATGATTTCAAGTTATTATGGAGCATGGGTGTCTGAGTAGCTTGGGGCAGTGCACATAAACTTGACAAACAGGGTACTTTAGTGCTGCCTGCCCAGATCCACATAATAGGGCAATGAAGCTTTTATTCATTCAAAGAAAGGTTGAGTTTGATTGGCAGGTCAGCCTGCCTGAACACCACAGTCTCTTTTCCCTAACACTTCACTGCTATCAATTACAGTTTTGAATGTGAATTGTTTCTAATGTAAAATAATGCCAACCTCTGCCTCTAACCTCAGGCCAGAAAGCTCTCTTGTGTTTTGCCTGAGAAGACAGACAGATGTCAAGCTCCACAACAGCCATCTGTACTATGACAGGAGAAGGTTCTCCTTCCTCACACTGGCAGCTGAGCTCAGCCAACACGGGACAGCGCTTACCTCCATCGTGCTACTTTCTGCTTACTCTCCTAAAACCNTCCCCCCCCCCCCCTTCACTTGCCACAGTAGTACCGTTTGTTTTTGCAAACACGTGGGGTCAGAAACATAATTCATAATAAAGTTGTAATCCGTTACAAGCAAGCATGACTCTGAAATTGCTTGATTTTTATCTGGCAGTTGACTTAAATCTGTTTGCAAAACTTGCCGGATTGAGGAGAATGCAGATCTTATTTAAATCAGGTGATTTGGTTCAGCTGCCATCTGTTGGCCGGTTCATTACTATGATTCTGCGGTTACAGTAGTTACCTGTCTTCGTTTATTTCAGTAAAACAGAAATTACATTTAGTAAATACTGGGGGTGTTATGTAATGTCTCTTACCCCAGGGAACTGGTTTTATGTGTGCGCACGTGTAACTTCAACACAAATCTGCTTTCTGTGCTGGATGACCATTTATGCTGAAAGATGCATTTCCTGTTGCCTTGCGACAATCCTCAAAAATGAGTTGCTTTGCTGACTTATACAAATACTATGTGTGTTGCCTTGCGGTAGGTTAGAAAGGCCCTACAGAGTGGGACGTGTGGGTTTAGGACCCTCTGAACAGTGGAGTCTCTCGCAGAGACTTGTTTTGCAGTATCAAGTGCTGCTGTTCTTTTTTTCTGCTCCTTCATAGGGTCCACATCCCCTTAGTGAGGACTTAACTGTGTTCATTTATCCTGTTTCACAAAAAGCTTCTATTCCAACTGAATTTCCATTTCTCTATTGTTTACCCCATTTTCATCAGCACTTTCCCCCTCTCATGTTGGAGGCTCTTCTGCTCCATTATGGAATCCATATAACAGTGTGTGCGCTCTGCCTGCAGTGACATCACTTCAGGCTTTTCTCCCATCACATCCATTAATATCCTGATAGGGATATACAGGAAAGACCTACCTTTGCTCTTTCATGTCTCTTGAGACAGCCAGTCTGCAGAGTAACCTAGAAACAAGCCATCCCTTTTGGATGCAATTGCTTACAAAAATACCCGTTTCAGCATGGAACAGTGCTTTCAATAACAGCTTTTTTATCGAACACATTCAAACATGGTTTTAACATATATTTAATTTTCTAGTGTGATATTTTACTTGTAGTTTGTGGAGGAAAAGGGTTTCTTACTTTAGAAAAATAAGTGGTTGAAAATGTTACATGATACTTTGTATGACATAGCTGGAGACACCTTCTGCTCTGGGTGGTTTTATGTTTTCCTTGTGGGCTNAAGGTGATTTTGATATTCCAGGGACAATTTCTAGGTTTTCACTGCATATGATTTTTAAAATTTTGATTTCATGTGAAAATAAATTTTAAAATTTCAGGCTTCTAAGTCAAACAAAAGTTCTGAATTTTGACCAGTTTGACATTCAGAAAAACTTATTAGCATATTCCTGGTTGATTTTTAATTTTTATACCCATGTTGCAGTTTGGGCAGTGGAGATAAGGTGGCACATGGTCCAATTTCTGTGTTTTAGAGCAGAATAACTCCGTATTTTGCATAAGGAATTCCTGATGTATAAGCTCAGACTAGCAGACCACTTTCACAGCAAATAGATTGTGTAATTTTTCTGCAAATAAATGTGTGCCTTGCTCTGCTCCTCAGTAACTGCCTTGTTACCTTTGGAGTCTGAATTTGGAGTGTGTGAGAAGCTATGAGAGATGCCACCTACTCCAGCTTGTCCTCCACTTTCCAAACAAACATATGGCACAAACACATTGTAAATAAAGATGACTTCAGACACAGCTCTTTTCATGGGTGAATGAGCTACACTGGGCGTTTTACTGGCAAGCGAAATGTTACTTGGATTCCACATTTGAATACCTGATCTGTTAGCATTGCTGGATACTTTCATTCTCGTGTATTGATTTAAAGTCTCTACTGCAAACAAGCAGCTCACTGGAAGGCAGCATTTGTGGGAGATGCGATGCACAGCTAGCGGCTGACAGAATCTGCGTTTGCTTTAGTCAGGTACTGCAGCAGGAGCATTATATCCTCCTGTATGGCTCCAGGACAGTGTTTATGTACCATCTCGCTCTGCCTAATGGCCACCAGAAACCATTGCTTCTGCTGCAGGCGATGGCAATTTGGCAATGCCTGTGCTCTCCTTGCTGTAATAAAGCCTTGGCTTTATCCAGCATTATGAGGAGGATCATGTTTACCTTCACTGGAGTATGAAGTGGTTAAGTCTGTAATTCAAGAAAGCAATTGAGCATTTAATGTAAATCCATCATTGTTCTGCACATACTGAAGCATGTGTTAAACTTCGACCTTAATGAGACTTGACCAAGTGTTTGCAGGTCTATATGTATTTAAGATCAGCTGATACCATCAAGACTGTTTAGCTGGACTTTATGCACGGTACGGATAAACACAGGTTTAGTGTCAGATGAAAGATGCCCTGCTAATGAGGAAGTTTTTTGGCAGATCAGTATTTTGACTTTTGTTTTCATGAACTGTGTTGCAACTCATAGTGCATACTTCTCTTTTAGAAGGAACACACAAAGAATTGAATAATTTAACTTATAATTTTATGAGGTACCAATATTTTGAATAGTCAGCAGAATCTTTCCTCAGTTGTTTGGACGCTTATGGGGTTTAGAAAGTTCTTCCTTAGAGATAAATAAGCTGTCAATTCATGATGAAGAAAATCAAACTTGTACTGTTGATTTTGGCTGTGGTATTTGCAAAAGTATGAGAGAAATTTTTGCAGTTGTAGAGCACTCCATGTGTTAGCATTTAGCTTTCCAATGCCACATTGTGCCTCTGATAGCATTTCTAAAAGATAAACAGAAATGTCAAAATAGTGAAAATAAAAGATTAACCATTCAGAATTTTTTAAGTTGGAAATCAAATCTGTATTGCAAATTAATAGAAAGCCAGATCAAGTTCCAAAAGCTGCTTATTATACGAGTTGCCTGGGGTTTTTTTCCCCTTCTTCTGAAGGCCTTTTTCAGACTTCACCAGATTTAGATTGTGAAATGTCTAAACAGAGGTTCTAAACAGAAACCTGGGAGGTATAGAAAGTATGCCAAGAGCAAATTAGTTTACTTAGTTCATGACTTTAATACACCCTTGCAATTAGCAGAGTATTTCCTTTGGACTTGTGGTCTCAAGGTATGTGTTTCTGTTCATGAGGTTTTTTTTATTCCCTGCCTTTAAATGAGAAAAAAACAAACTCCACAGTTCTGCTTTGCTGGATCCATATGTACCCGGAGTTTGATCATGTTCAAGTTACAATTTGACTCACAATTCAGCATCTCCAAATGCATTGGCAGGTGAGAGAAAAAAGGCTGAACTAGAGAATGGTTGCAAACAAAGCAGGATTAGGCTGTAAAACCCACTTGTGAAACCTCTCCCCCAATACACCAGTTTCTCATGGGCATACACACTGAGGGATGTGTTGTTTTCCAGGTTCTGCTGGAGAAAATGTACCTATTTTCTGAGTAAGATACTATAAGGGTGAAGACAAAGGGCGCTGGAGGCACCGATCCCTTTAGAGACAGCATCTTCTCCGATGCTTTGTGCCTCTCCAATCTCCCTGCTTCCTTGAGCTAACTTCACTTTCTTCTCGGTGCCAAACCTTCTAGAAACAGTTTCAGTTCAAACTATATCTTCCAGAGCCGCCTGTAGTCTCCTCTCTTTCCTCCCTGGAAAACAACTGCAACCTACCTCGTAGCTGCCAAATTGGCACCCACAATTGCAGGATCTTGACCCAGCATGACACAACCCCTGTCCCTAAGATACCAAACCTACCCACAAACCCCCCACAATGGCAGCTTGACCCTGGCTGACACAATTGCCCCTTGTGTTTGCCAAACCCACAAAATTATAGGGGTCGTGCAGGAAAAGGCAGTGAGATGGGTGAGTTCGTGCTCTCTGTGCTGTCTGTGACACTGTGACCCTATTCATGGGCACATCCTTGCAGGAGGACTCGGCAGCCTGTCTGCAATGCATTGTTTTAAATTGTAGCCTTAAAAGATCCTTTTTTAGATGCAAATGAAAGACCCAATTAGAGTTTAAAAAAAAAAAGGCAAAAATGTATTAAGATTAGTGAGAAACATTTGATGCTGCCTCCTTAGCCCCATCATTTTCCTGGTTTTAGTCTTCATCTTTATTTCTCAAGCATGTATGTAGACTGCCATGCACCCAAAACCAGTCTCGTCAGTTATATTTGCACATGTGAAATCTTCAAGCTATTGAAGATCTGTTTATATTTGGCATAGAAGAGTTATCTGATGGTCACTCAGGTTCCAGCCCAGTTTCTTTTAATAGCTGGTGGTGCTTTAATCGTGTATTTTAGTTTTGCCAGTCAGAGAATGGGAGAAGTTATACATCCTCATTTCAAAGAGGTGATCTCTAGACTAATCAGACAGTGTTTATAACACAGATGTTCTAAAATGTAAATTCATATAAATAAATGTATGTATATTTATACATAGTATATTTATATATAGTATAAATATAGCTATTGCGTGTATGTATGCTCATACATGTCTGTGTGTCTATGTGCATGGTATGCATGTGTTTTTTTTTTTTTTTTTTTTTTTTTTTTTTTTTTTTTTTTTTTTTTTTTTTTTTTTTTTTTTTTTTTTTTGCTAGTGTGTTATTAATTTACTTGTGCCACTGAGCAGCCTGGCTTGGGAGCAAGATTTGGGGATCTCTGCTCCAAGTTGGATTTCTCTGCAGGCCCACTGGCTGTGCACAGGGGCAGGATGCAGGAGTGCTGAGCTCCTTACAGGGAGGTTTTCTCCAGGCTTGCTAATACAGGGAAATTTACTGGCATAATTATACCCGTATAATTATGCTGGAGTAGTTATACTGCTGTAACTCCCATGTGAATGCTCTTGTGCTGCAATAATAGTGCCTATATGGGAAGTTATACCAGTATGTCTCTACTGGTAAATATCACCATGTAGGCAAGTCCTTCTCTACGGGCAGATTTTGCAGACCAGCCTACGGCACAGCCCTTGCAGGCCCATATTTTGTACATGATAGCTTGCTTTTATCAGCCACATTTTGTGCATAGGACAAAGTTGTTCAGAATTCCTGCCAGAATCTTTGGAAAGAAACAAACATTTTCCCTCACCAATATGATTTTTTTTTTTTCTACAGTCACTTTATTTATTTTTTTAATATCTTTTTAATATATAAAAATACAGATGTAACTTCTGACTTTTGTGTTCAAGAAATTTCTTTTTAGATGTACTAAGGATCAGATATAAGCCATGTCTGGAAGCAATACTTGGCCAACAGCTGAGTGTGTGTGTGTATGTGTGTGTGTTCATCTATCCATGATTCATTCTGAGGGCTGTTTTAGCCTTCATAAAATATTCATGCTGGTTGTGCATGGTTCTATAATTGCCATCTCAGGCCTTGAATTATTTATAGGTTGTACTGTTCACATAGTCTCATTTACTGATAGAGCAGATAACACTATACAAGAGGATCCCAAACACTCTAATGCCTGTTACTTTGCATTAAGTAGTGGAATTATATTACTGTAGGTGTAAAATGCTGGCCTTTTTCTCCTCTCACTTTAATATATCATTTTTGTATTTATAATATGCTAATTGTTGAGATGCTGTTAAACCTCATAATTCCTGCCGAGTTTTGCAGAAATCAAGATGTGGTTGAAATGATTTAGCTCTTGATCCCAAAATGATTGTTCTAAATCCATCCCCCTCCCTTCCCCCAGTTGTAATACCCAGGATAATTTATTGGAGTGATGTATGAGTGCACATGCATACCTGAGCTCCTTTGTTTTACACTATTGATCAGTTTGTGTATCTTAACTGCTAACAAACATTCAGAAGTCCAGCTAATGCAGACATTCACCAAGTGTATTTTCAAGTTCATTGTACTCAATTAAACACTGACTATGAATTCATCATGAAAAGTGATCTTATTTCCAATCTTCTTTCCATCAAATTTCATATTCATCTTTTCTGTGATTAATTCTGTCAGCTTTTCTGACCTACTTTTGACTGTTGTGTTTTGTTGTTGCTTTTTTTTACTGAATATGTAGAATTGCATCAGTTTAGCCTGGACATACAATGCACTTGGAGTTTCCTTCGCCTGCTCAGTTTTTTGGTTTATCTGCTTTCTGAACCAAGTGCTAGTTCTAGGTGGAAAATATAGCTGAGGTAGACTTTAATTTTTTTAATCCTTCTGCTTTTCTAATTAAAAGAAATGATTGTCAGAGTAGAAATTCAGTCAGCAGAGCCAGAGTACTTCTTTTCCTAAAAACTTCTGCATGGCCTTGTGAAGTCACATATTTTCCTCCCCTATGAAAAGAGAATATTGGCCTTTCCTTAACTAGTGTGACGGCTATAAGGACTAAGTACACAAAGGATATAAACGGTCCCTCTGCTATAAGGAAGTGCAGTAAGAACACGTAGGAAAGGCAGACTGCGGAGGTCTGTGGTGGCACTGAAATAGCCCAGGATCACGCAGAACACACCTAGCCAGAGGTTTTGTAGAGATGCTGGGCAGGTGGTAAGGAGAGCTGGTTAAAGCCTTTCGTTTCAGTGCAGCTCGTTTCATTGCTCACCCAGGGATTATGAAGGATGTTCCTCCAGCTGAGTTCTCTGGTTGGCTGTTTCCCTCGGGGAGCCAGTTCCCAAACACCAGCCTCTGCTCTGGCTGATGGGCTGGGGCTGCTGCTGTCCTCCTGGGCCACCCGGGTGTTCCCCAGCAGTGAATTTAGCTCAGCAGAGGAGATCCTCACTGGGGGATTCAGACGTGTGCCTCTGTCTCTGGTGGCAGTGGACTGAGTCCTGTAGCCACAATGCTTTGCTCCCTTCTCAGCTCTCCAGAGGTCTGAGCGATCTGTGATGTTTCAGAAGGAAGGAACTAGACCGCTAAGGTGCAAGGAGGAAAAGGTGGTGGCTTAGCAGTGATTAGGGATGCAGCATTCCTGTCCAGGGGAAGTCTGAGAGCAGCAGGTATCAGAAGAAGTGAAGATTTAAAATTTACCTTTCTCAAAGCAAAGTATGGATGAAGGCAGCTCTAGGATGAACCCAAAAAGGAACTGCCAGAACAAAATACAGCAGAAAGAAATGTTTCTGCAAAACAAACCATTTTGGTGAACAATAAATTCTTGAGAAAATATGTCTGTGCCTGAGCCCTTATTTTTCTTAATAGCAAATCATTATAAAATAAACTTTGTGACATTCACCCTTCCATACAATGGGCTGAATTGAAAGGAGCTGTGTTCTTTTCTGTACCATTTAGTGAGCCCTGTGGGTCCTTCAGAGAAGGAAACAATGTTATTGTCATGCAGATTTCTCTTTTCTTCAAGATTTCAGAGATTCCATGAATCCCTTGCAGCAGGGTAATTCTACTTTTTTTCCCTTTTTTTAAAGCTTTCTCCAGCAGTGCCAGTGTGATAGATTTATTGCAAAGTCTCCACCTTTCTCATGGAGTTTTCTAAGTTTTCAGAGCTAAGTGATTGCTGTGGGATGCGTACATTACTAAGCTTTCCTGTTAACACTCAGCTCACTTTTTGCTTTTCTTCCTGCCCATTTAGAGCTTAATGTGTGTGCAAGGAGAGAAAAAAAAATTATGAAGTTTGTTCTTCTATATGGTGTATTTTGTGGTAGTACCTGGAGGCCTCCAGTAGGTCAGATTTCTATACAAATAATACAGGATTGCCCCACAAAATTTATGACTGAAGAGACTAAAGATGGTAAATGAATGACAGGACACTGAGAAGAATGGGATTAAAAAAGAAGTGTTGGAGGGTGCCATACAGGTGAGCTGCTCAAATAGTTTGGTTTTGGTCAGGGATGATGATCTCAACTTCTGCTTCCCCAGGTGGTGTCACAGATTTACTTAGAGGGAGGGTTTGCACTGTATAATTTCTAAGTTAGGGGCTGGAAATACAATATTGCTTTTAGAGAAAATAACACACCTTTTAATAGCCAATTAGCAAATAAATTTATTTAGTGACATTGTTAAAATATTTAATATCTTGGGGGTCTTGTTTTTCCGCCTTCCCTATTTTCTCTGGTAAGAGGTCTCTGAATTGCTTGGCTGGAATGTGGTCCTGGGTTTTCAGGGTCTTTATTACCTTTAACATTGTGCAAATGGCAGGCTGCTGGGACACTGAGGCATCATTTAGCTTTAATCGGTCAACTAGCCTTTGCTGCTGTGCACCCCACGCTGCCGCGCTGTGGCTGACCTCAGACTATTCCAAAACTGTTTCCTTCAGCATGGGGTACTGCCCAATTACGTAGAGTGCAGGAGCAGCAATGCTCAAGCCTTTCAACAAAATTTTACCACATCTATTATTATAAAGGTATGAAGTGCCAAAAACCCCTGAACACGACCTAGAAAAACACATTGGTAAGTGTGCTTCTTTCACCGATACCGCCTGTACTGAATAATTTTCTTAGAAACATTTAAAGAAAAAGGTCTATGAAATCCTACATCGTTTTCCCCTTTATATATCAGAAGTCTTTAAAAATATCTAAGATTTTTTTTTATGCCAACAATACATGAGAGAATCCTAGATATGTGTGACATCTTTTAGAAAGTGCCTTTGTCTTTATCTATCCTTACAGTACCTGTGTGCTAGGGAAGTGTCATGATCCCTATTTTAAAGATGGGAAAAGAAGACACAGAGAGATTTAAAGCTAGATTTTTAAAGGTGTTTTGACTTCTAAAGATGCAGTAAAATGTTCAGTAGGACTTTCAAGAGGGCTTAATTGCATCTTTAGCAGCCTGAAAGCCGGTGGTATAGGCTTACAAAGTATACCAAACAGAGACACAAATCTAGGTCTTCTGTGTTCTGGGCTAGTACTTTAACCATTGAATGGTCCTACCAGGGTGGATTGATTTTGGAAAATAAATATGACATTTTGCTGCACTGTTGTCCAGTATTGCTGCTTCAACAGGACATGGAAGCACTGAGTCACGGTTGCTGACATTAAGTGAAGAGCAGACCGTAGTCAGTGGTTGAAACCCAAAGTGTTTTGAGCACTGTTGAAGTGTATACATTTCAGAGTATTTATAGAAAAGTTAAAATTTCCCATTCTGTAAGAAGGCATCTTTCAAGGGGGTATTTGCACAACTGAGCTGTGGAACACAGTGGAAAAGCCCAAATCGGGAAGCTGGCCACGCTCCATGGAGGCTATGGAAAGACAAACTTTTTCCAAAGACAATTCAGAGCGCTTGAGCTGGGCTCCTGCCCAGAACCGGCCCCTGGAGAAGCCCATCTCTGTATGCGCTGCCTCAGTGGAAAGCTTGGGAAGGTCTCCCAGCCCTGGCTGGCAGAGGGGACCTTAGTGGTGTCAGCACCACTCCGTGTGCTCGTTGCTGTTTGTTCCTAAGAGGTGAATTTAAATCTCAGTACCTGTAACTGGTCCCAAATTCAGTGCAGCGGAGCTGTGCAGGGATTCCCGCGTTGCTAGAAGTGTGATGCTCCCTCAGAGATGGGTTTAGCTTTGGTGGCTTGAGCCCCAGGATGTCACAGGGCAAATGTCTGTGGGGTTTTTGCTAGACCTATTCAGGAAACCTTTCTCCAAGTCCAGAGGCCTTTTGAGAATTTTTTATTTTGAAACCAGGGTTAAAAAATCCCCACAACCAGAATCACTACGCTATTTGTGAGTCAATGGTCCAAGACAAAAGGGAAATTTGTGACTAAAAATGCCATCATTTCCATGTCAGCCTTTTAAATGTATTTCTAACATTTTTTTTTCACTTTAGTTAAAATTTGCAAGCAAGATCTGTATTTTCCCAGGAAAGGATGCTTTTCATTTATAAACTATCTGAAGGCAGTGTTTTGACACACTGGAGGTTTTTCTCTGAACATTTTTTCCATACTGACAGACCCTCAGATATGACTCTTTCCCACAAAAGTTTCTTTCTTACAGACTGTCATTTCCCAACAGGGGCAAAAATGTACCCAGAAAGTTCACAATCAGATCTCTCTCTCCCCGACTGGCTGTGGGCTCATCACCAATGCACTCACATCTCAGTTAAACTTTTCAAATTATTGTATGTGTTTGAATATGTTTTGTTTCATCAGGAATCTGCTGCTGTAACACAGGATATATCACTGATGTAAAAGAGAAAACGGTAAAACTGGGATTACCATCAGGAAAGCTTTGTTCCAAAGCCAAAACTGGGGTCCTGCTCTGTGATTTGATAAGATGCAGTTTTCTAAGGGGCTAGGGGATCAGGTCTCAGAGGTCCTTTCCTTATCTGTCTTCCTCCTCTGCTGCTGACAAACCAGTTGAGCTCTATAAAAGCTGCTTCCAGGGACAACTTCCCCCCTGGCCACAGTGTGCATTTGCAACATGCAGTTTTATTACTGCATATCGTACTTAATGCAACCGTATGTAGATCCAGATGTCTTTCATCAATCCTGAACCTGCCACAGCTGTGACCTAAGTAACCAAAAGGACGCTGACATTTTTCCTGTTACTTTCCAGTGTTTACACATCTTGCAGGAAAATAGGAGGAAGCATGTTAAAAAGTACGTGTATATCCCATTTTTTCTTCATGTACTCTGTGCCTTTAAGATCTTAAGTTATGTATTATTCATACTTCAAAAAAAGAATCAGAAAAAGAGGAGAAAGTATTGGTGCAGTGCGAGTCATCTGCAGTTTAGCATCACATTTTGCAATACAAGTCTGTGGTGTTTCATTTCTGCTTCAGGCTGTGGTTGGCTAGGGAAGCACTAAGCGTGGCCGTATTACAGGTGTTCAGACTAATTGTAAATCTGTCTTGGCCCCACCTGAATGTGGTATTGTTCTAGAAACTTGTTTGGCTTAAACTAGTTGAAATGAAATTGTAACATGATACATGCAGTAGATTTATTTTTTTTGTAAACTTGCTGAAGAGTTGTATGTACGTTCCTATGATACTGTGCGGTATCTAGTGTGAATATATATATGCTGATAAAATATAATGACCAGACTGAAAAATATTCTGCATCAAAATGTATGAAATATACCTATAAAAGCATATGCAGGTGCACATTTTTTGCATTGTATACCATTTCTATACACAATATGTGTGTACATGTGTGTGCACACGTGTGCCTGTGTGTATACGTGTATCTATGTGTTGCTGTGGTCCCCAGTGTGTAGTTTATATTTTGGAGAGAAATCATCCTCCATCATTCGTCACTGCCAAGCTGCAGCAGACCAGGCCAGCACATCATTTGTTAACAGCGTCAAAGCCGCACTCATAAACGCCGACATGTTACATTAATTTATAGGCACTGAGTGACTTATTAAATGTGACGTGTGAAATATAACAGGGCCCGGTATGGATGATTAGGTTTTGGGCTTTGAATTGTTGACAAGGCAGGGGTAATGAATTGCGGGACACAAGCTAGCATGTTTCCCCCTCATTAGTCAGTATTAGCTGCATTAATAGTAATAATTGGATATATTCATCATTTAAAATGTTTTAATAAATGTTTGGACAGCACCTGATCTAAGCTGTCAAATATTAGACTGGAAGGTTTGTGATGGGAGAAAAATTATGCCGTTCCTTCGGCAGAGATTTATATAGCCCAAGGGGTGCCACTTGCCAGTGTCCTTCCAGAAGTAATGGGTGGAGGTAGTTTGGAAGAAGACAGTGCAACAAGAGAGGAACCTGCCTCTCTCACAGTTCAGGAAGATGTTTCCATTTTATTCTATAGACTTCTTGGTCCTCAGGTTGGGTCTCAGGACCTGAATAACTGGTTATTTCTGTTCAGGTGCCAACCTCAATTAGAACTTCACAAAAAGTGTGCGTGTGTCCATCTGAATTTGTGTTTCAGTCTTCTACAACTGAAGACTGAATGTTGCCCAGAGCTCAGGAACTTCCCAGTTTGGGTTTTTGGCTTGGAATCATCAGCACTTTGAACTATTAACATATTTAAAATTCCAGGAAATTTTCTGCCAGAACATCTTAAAAGCACGCATCTCTATGGGATGAAGGCAAGATGTTTCTGTGGGTGTTCTGCCAGCTCCACTTTCATTCTTGGTTTCCATATCTCAAATGCATTATTGCCTACAATTTGATACGAAGTTTCCTCTGATTCAAGAAAAAAAATCAGAAGTTTTGGTTCTTTATTTTGTGATCTTTGGAAGTGGAGTTTAAAAAACAACCTAAAAGTGCTACCAAGCAATGCAGACTGTATTCATCTCTTGCTTTAAGAGAGACATGTAGGTGAACACTAGTGTGTGCCTTCTAAATGACTGGATGGAGATCAAGAAGACCGTGTCCGGTTGCAAAAAAATTATATTAGTTCAAAACTTGTGATACATCAATTGGTTGTAACCTGTTGCTGTAGTGAAACCAGTTGTTTAAAAGCAACCTTCAGAACATGCAAAAGAAAAAGCACACAGCGTTATTGGCACTGCATCACTAGACTGACAGTTTTTTATTTTAAAAGAAGACTCCTCTAAGTAAAAGCCTTGCTACTGTGGGAAGCAGTGTTTGGTGACTCAGTAGGAGGTACGCTTCCCTTTCAGATGCTACTGAAGAGGTGTCACGCTAGGGAGTACTGCCTTGCTGGAGGTGCTGTCTTTCAGGAGAGACACAGTCAAGTGTCTGGCCACCTGTAGTCATAACAAGTCCCAAGACGCTTACTGCAAGGATGAAAGTTTTCTCCTCAGTGTCCTTGCTAGTTGCAGCTAGCTGCTTCTACCGAGCATCAGAAATCTTTTAGATGAAGGGATCTTCATGCTCTCCTAAATACAGTGAGGAAAAAAACCTGTCTCTTTATATCCATGAACTTTGTGCAAAAAGTTCATGGAGGACACAGAAGGTGCCAAGGATAAATGTGGCTGTAGTAACACTGCAGCTCCAGGACGGCAGAAAAGCTTCATTGCAGAGGCAGGAACAGTGCAATAATTTTGCACTTGTCATAATTATTCTGCATGAGGGTAGAAACTCTGTCATTCAGTTGTAACCAGAATAGATTAGACTAGACTAGACTATTTCAATTGAAAGGGACCTACAACGATCATCCAGTCCAACTGCCTGACCAATTCAGGGCTGACCAAAAGGTAAAACATTTTATAAAGGGCATTGTCCAAATACCTCTTAAACCCTGACAGGCTTGGGGCATGGACCACCTCTCTGGGAAGCCTGTGCCAGTGTTTGGCCACCCTCTGAGTGAAGAACTACTTCATAGTGTCCAGTCTATGATTCATAGTTCTGAACTTGGAGTAATGTTATTTCATTTAATAGACACTAAAGTGACATACAACTTGTTTAGATAATGTACATTTCACTGTATTTTCCTCCTCATTTTGAATCAAGCCTTGAGTATTATTTTGTCAGGATTGACTGTTAGTTGGTGGTTATTGTTGACAAGTTGATGTGAGAGTATTTTAGCATGTTGTCTAACACGTGTCTGCTGATAAGTTTGTCACTGGCACTGCACAGTATTTCTTCAAACTCCCTCTTAATTTTTATTTGGATATGAAGCAGGGATTTAAAACTTGATATTGCATGCTCAGCAAATGAAGTTCATCAAACCTTTGGGCATATGGCCGTGTTTTTATTTCCTGCATTAGTTAGCTCTGTGCCTGGAGTCTTGAGTAACCAGAGAAGATAAAAATTCGTGTTTTCTCTAGTTTTATATTAATATCTCTGAGATCAGACCCTGATCTTGCCATCTAGGTTCACATTGTTCAGCCAATCATGTTAAAGGATTTCAGCCTTTTCATTAATGATATGTATGTATTGTAGAAAGGATAATGTGTTTCAACATTTAAGTTAATTACTATGCAGTTAGGTCTTTAGTGGAACTTTGTCAGCCACAAAATTGAGTGAAAAAAGAATGATCAATATTCAGTGCTCATGTAGAGTTCTTGATGATTTTAAGCTACTTTCTAGTTAGACTTAGCGTGAGCTTTGTTAGCTTTGTTCACATTAATAAGGAATTATTTTTTTACCAGGAAGGTGCTAGAGGGGGGCAGCTGTAAGTTTTTGCTGATCCTCTTTACTCTTTTCTAGTTGCTGCCACAATTGTTCTCAAAAGAGCGATAGAACATAGAGTTTAAGAGTAAAAGGTTTGTTAAGTTGCAAGCACTTCCTAGTCCATTGGATTAATTGTGACTTTCACTGGTATGATGTAGATGAACAAGAACTTTAACCTTTCTGCCCTGACTGTGGCAAGGTTACTTAACTGCTCATTGTAAAACTTTTTTCCACTGCTGATGCTGTCCTCGCTGCTCTATAGTGATACAGAAAAATAATAATTATGTAGTGCTTATATAGGGTTTTGAAAATCCTCATGCTCTGTGTTTTTGATTGCAGCTATCATCCTTGCTTTCACACAGACATTCATCCAGAAATACAGGAAAGATCCCNGAAAATCCTCATGCTCTGTGTTTTGTGGATATGAATCCTATTGATCGCAGCTATCATCCTTGCATTCACACAGACATTTATCCAGAAATACAGGAAAGATCCTGACTCTTGTCTATGTTTTAATACCCGTGCAAGATGTCTGTAGCTGCTAACAGAGGTCGCCTTCTTTCCAAAGATAATGCACATTGTTCCTGCTCCCTTGTGTAGGGTACCTAACGCTGTGCCTCCACCCTTACAATGTCCTCGGTCCATTGGACTCTGCTAAGTATGCTGCTTCTCATCATTCCAACGAACAAAGTACACAGTGGCATGAGCATAATATATTTTATTACAGCCAACTCATGTCCTTACCTTGCTCCAGCTATAACTTGTCACCAGCATCCTGATCTGAATTGTAGTCCACTTTTGGGACATTTGGTTTTGTCCTTAGCTTGGGTACCCTCACTGGGTTGTTGGCTTCACAGACAGAAGCCTGTGAAAATATTCTTGTTAGCTGCCTCATCTTTCCAGAGGGGTACTAAAGAGAACTTTGCAGCTACAGGCTGTAATGCATTTTCCACAGCTCTCTGGCACAGAAGAGACCATCAGTAATGTTTCCTACCTGTTCAAGGCCCATTGCTGTAAGAAAGGCTCTGAGGTACTCAGTCCAAAACTTGTGATATAAGCAGATATGATTTGATTCTATGTCTGCTGCAGAGATGATTATTTCTAAGATATTAAGCTCATCCAATGTCATTTTAAAGGTAGTGCACACATGCAATTTTTATTGATGACATCTCCAGCATTACATATAGTGTGGTCCCCTTCACCATTACACCAAAACCTCTCTTTTCCCCTTTCTCTTTCAGTCTTCCCCTTCTGTGGTGACTTACAATGAATTTTACAGTGTCTGGGCTGCTTACCTGTACATATGAAAAAAAATTCTGCAGTATTTTATACCCACAGCCAGTTCAGCATCCCCTTCAGACACCCCTGCAGTATCTTCTCGTGTTGAACCACCACATGCACAGCTCAGAGTGCCTCCGCCTTTCCACAAAACAGCTCTTTGCTTCCTTCCAGCACTCAAAATAGCAACCACACTCCGGATCCCGTCCTCATTGCCAGAGCTCCCTGCTGCAAAGGAAACACGTGCTTTATTCTCTTAAATATCGTGAAACAATGGGAACCCCTGGATGGAATGTCCAGCTTGTGGGCAGGAGCCGAAGGCAGCCCTTGACTTTCTTCCACTGCGTTTCTGTGCTTGCTCTTTTCTTGTATAAATACAAATATACGTTTTCATATATTATGTTCTTTTCTGGGCAGCTGATTCTAGACTCACCCTTACTAGTTTATTTAAAAGACTCATTTTAATGGTTGTTTTTTTTTTTTTTCCAAGAAAACAAACAAAAAAATTACTACAAAAAGTAAAATCGCATGTCCCAGCAGGATCTCTGTCAGATTGTCCTTTGTTACCGACTCTGACTGGGTTCCCAGTTTAGTTTTGTTTTTAATTTATTAAAAGTTAGTTTTTAATAACTTTAAAACTTTAAGTTATTGTTGTTTTTTTTCTCTCCCAGCAAAAAGGTCCTTCACTGATGCTACTTTACTTGAAGCAAATATTTAATTTGCTTTTTGAAACAGAAGTTGTCTTAGGAGGGGATGCAATCCATCTTTCACTATATTGACACTTTCCAAATATTTCTCTGTCGTTACTCAGGTGGGTCAGGTGAGGTAAACTCCACTCATCTTCACAGCAGGACTGCGTGAACAGGAGATTTACAATCACATTTCTAAGCTGTCCATTGCTGTTGCAATTCTGCTGAGGATTTAGTGATGCAAAAGCTGAGACTGGAGTGTCATCCCAGCAGTAAATCCCATGGTCTTGCAATGTCTGTCTTGCTGGCGATGGTCCCGAGGCAGTGGAGCAGCTGCAGCCGAGAGCTCCTGAGGTTGACACAGAGTCAGTGTCTCGTGGGCACACTTCAGCACACGTGCTGAGTTTCTGTTACATTTCTCTGGGGCTGGGGACTCCTCGGATTGTGTGTTTTTAATGATTTTGAGACATGAACTAAATAATCACTTTCTTAATTTCTTATGTGCTTCTGATTCATTATTGGCAACTACTATGGGTTTATGGTAAACAAGAGATCCAACAGCATCTTTCTTTGTTGTTTCTCTCTTCAGGCGATTAGTCCTGCACATAAGTCTGATCAAAAATAGTTTCCTGTCAGTCTAAGCAGACTTCTTGGCTTCTTTTAAGTGTCTTCCACTTAAAAAAAAAATAATCTTGAGAACAAAATGGAGCAGGTTTTGAGCCAGGTTATGGGAGGGAACACCATTGTAACATGAATGGCTACGCTAGGTGTAGACATCAAGGTTACATCTGTTCAGATGGGGTTTGAGTAGCACTCCACCTCTATTTTTTCAGAAGCTTTTCTCAGTGCTTTAGAGGCTCAGACTCTGGCCAGAAGGTATACTGTGCACACACGTCCTTTAAATAGCCTGACCCTCTGGGTTTTGTGGATTTGGATGATAGCAGTGACGCGTCAGTGTTATTTAAGGATATTATTGGTGTCAGGTTGTTTAAGGAATTGTTAATTATTGTATGTGAAGGCAGATTGTACACAATTTTACATTAAGGTGATTTCCACGTGCCTGATTCAGGGAAAGGGGGGAAATGTGTTTCCCACACATGAAATATTTACCATGTGAATCTTTATAACTTTCTCGGTAAGCTGATGAAAGAAATATGTCATCAGCAACCTCAGCTCAAGGTGACAAGTTTTAGGGTCCCATGCCTGCTGTGAGGAAAAACAGCTTCAGATGGCTGGATTAACACTGCTCTCTGACACACTGTGGCTTTGATACTGCTGATGCTTTTTGGTACCCATGCTGAAGTTACAGTAGTTTACCTTGAGGTAGCAGGCAACCGAATGCTGATATCACATTGCAATAACAGTAATGCTGTTATCTGTCATCACTTACACTGAACAGAGGTTCTTTTAGCAAAAGTATGACTCTGGGAGGGCTGCTAATTCAATGGCATTGTGTGAACTGTGACAGACCGCAGAGCTGGTTTATATTTTCTTTTTTTCCAGTGATTGAAGTCTAGCATCTTCAGTGAAAATTTAAAAATAGTTGACCCACTTTTAGATTGTAGTGTTGGAGGGGTGAAGCAGGAGTGAAATGGGGAAAGAGGGAAGGGAAAAGTAGTTAAACTGAAACAAAATGTTTGTATATTGATTTTTTTTTTTTTTTAAATAAATAAGGATAAATTCTGTTGGTTATGTGACTGTACCGACTTGATAACAAAGTACTCTAATGCTGGAAACTCTGTCACAATTTCAGCTGAAGCACTCGCCCATCAGCTCGTAAAGAATAGTCTGTGATTTGAACCATGCAAAGAAAGGCAGAGCTGGGAGGCTTCTGTGCTATGTAAGCTAACAGCTGGAGCTGTGCGTGGGGCATGGGCTTGTGTGCGCTCCGCTGCTTATCTCACTGTGCTCTTTGTGTCAATATAATGTAAAGGATGTGTGTATGTTTGGTTATCTTGCATCTAGTTGTCATAAACACTGTGTATACTCTGCACACAGATGGCATAAACTCCTTTTAACTTTTTTTTTTTTGGTGATAGGAAGGTAGCTGCAGTTCAGATTTAATAAAAATTTTAGATAATGGAGCTGGGCACCACTAAGGAGATAAAAGAAAATTCAGATTTTTGCTACTTTAAGAAAAAAATATTAAAAAGTCGGACCTGGGGGCAAAAATTAAATTACAGAAAACTGAGCTCTCAAACCTGCCTCTGGACTATTTTTAATTCTGTTTTGTGATGGTTTTTTTGGTGGTGTTATCTCTTTCTCTTCTTATTAAAAGTCTGGGAGAAGAAACCAAAACAGTCTCTCTGGGATTTTAACTCACTCATGGGAGAAAATGCCAAACACACTTTCCCAAACTACTCTAAATTTCTCTGATGCATTATAACTCTGAATCAAAAAGCTACAGAAGTCCAGAAGATGCAAGATGAAAAATTGATATGCTGTGCTTCACTGTGCAGAACACACAGACCTGAGGAAAAGTGACTGGGAACATTTGCTGAAGCGAGCAATGAGTAATTTAAGGCTGTTTTGGGCAGTCCTACCTTCTGATTTGGTGATTATGTGGGTGCCTCCTCAGCTGTTTGCTGTGCTGAGCTGAATATTTACTGTATTGATAACAGCAACCCCTGGCACTGCTAGCTCCAGGAGTCACAGCAAGTTCACAAAAATAATGTAGACTGTTCTGTTTCTATTATTATGGCATTGCCTGAAGAATCTCAGTCAATAGACTCTAACTGCTTGAGGCTTATTCTACGTGTCATGTTGCCTTTCTTGGACCTTTTCTGCAGCTCAGGAGAAAGATATATATTTTCTAGTAAAATAAATAATTTTCCAGGCTTTTGGTTTTGCCTTTTTTTTTTTTTGTTTTGTTTTTAACCCAGTGAATTGTTTGGCATCCATAAATACAAAATACAGATCTGATTCTGCTTCCATGTTAAATCAGTGAGAACACTGAATCCAAGGAGAGTAGATTTGGGGTTTTTTTTTTTTCTTAATTAGGATGTTTGACAACTCAAGAAGGTTATGTTTAGAAGAGAGTTAGATGGCTGTATCTGGTGTTTAATTTCTCTTCTACAGAATAAATTTCCTGTTGTAAAAATGCCACAAAAGGTAGCTACTGCTGTTTATTGACTAAAGAGCCAAGTAAAATCCAGCTGTGAACATGTGGGTAATAGGAGATTTTCCCCATGCCTATATTTGATTTCCATGCACAGCCTCATGTTGGTAAATATCAGTGTAAGTCTCAATTTTTCTTTTGTGAATAAGGTACACGACATGACTTGTTAGTTGTATGTGAAAAGGTCTGTGAAGGGAAAAAAAAAAACCCCAAAACCAAAAATAGAACATGGCGACAATAGACTTGTTAGTAAATGGGAATCTTTATACCTTAAATGCTAAGGAATTTTCCCCCTCCTTTTTCTACCATTATTAGTAGAGCTGGGCTAAGCTCAGATTTTTTTTCTATAGTGTAGGAAATTCCATTATTTTGACAGTTTTTCTCTGTCAAAGTGGAATAAAAAAGTGCTCCCTTCAAGTAAAGTTTAAAATGTTAGAAAGTTAAAGAAATTATTGTTCAAGAAAAATAAATGCTTTGTTTTAGCTTTGTTAGGAATTTTCCATGGTAAAATAGGAGTTTTGATTAGAAGAGCCAACTTGAAAGGGAAAAAAAAATTAGCTTTGTCCTGAAATTTCTAAAAGGACATTACCAGATTTTGATTATTTACTTTTCCAAATAAAATTGCATTAAACAATGCATTTTCTCTATATCTTCATTTTAGTGGCAAATTACTAACTAGGTGTAGTTACTAATAAGTGCAGTAGAAGTTACTGACTGAGGAGGAAAGATGTGTGTGGAAAGCGCCTAGAAAACCCTGCAGAAGCAGATGCAATGGCTGAAGCGTGTGCTTAGTCCGCTTCTTGGTGACCTGTGTGGACTCACCCCCATACTGGCTTTGGTCCTTTTTGATATGCCAAGTTTCCCCAGAAATAAAGTACCCATCAAATATCGTTTGAGACAACTGTATTTGTAGTATCACATCCCCAGCGTCCTCTTTGCTGGGAGGACCACCGCAGAAAGGAGATGGGCTGACGGCAGAGCAGGTTCTGCGAGGTACTGATGTGAGTAGTACCTTTGTCCCATTAGTACTGCTTGTGTATTTAAATTTATGTACATACTGAGTACTCTGCTGGATTGATGAGTCATACAGAATGGGTGCGCAATCCTTTTATCTGGGCGGTTGCTAATTATTGCACTGGCCCGTGTATTTTGGTTTTAATGATTTTGGAAACCCACGTATACTTACTGCTGCATTTCATTCGGGAATCTAAAGTTACCCTCTTCTATCAAATGTGTTTATACCTTAGAAAAGGTGCATTTTGTCTATTTTGTTTGCCCTAGCCAGGTTTAAATTGTATAACCGGCGCTGACTTTCTGGATAGCCACTGGTCTGGCTGACCTTGGCAGCACGACAGCTGTCGTATTTTCACATGGATGAACTGTTCTTGAACAACTTCTCCAATGTATTGGGAACAAACAAGCTTTTCTTCAGCATCAGGAATGCAGCAGGTCTTCTTTCCAACTATTTTTTTCTCCTTCCACAGACGTATTTATTGTGGCAATGGCAAGAAAATCCTACTGCTAAGCCTTCGTGTTTGAGTTCCTTTAAATTTCCTTCAGGGGAGTGACAGAAAAGCCAACCTAGATCATGTCAGAACTTGCTTTCTTTAATTTAACTCTTAGTTTATTTTTAATAAACATGGATATTAATTTGTAGTGGCAAGAAAAGTAGGAGGGCAAAATCCTTTTACATCTTTATTGCTAGTATTTCAGTTTCTGCTGTATTTATTTAATTCAAACCGCTGTGGTAGTTGGCAGTGACAAAGAACGGGATGCTGCTGGGGAGGGTATTGCACAAACCCAAAGGGTTGGCAGTGGGATGGACGAGATGGCCAGCAATGAATGGCAGAGTGTGTTTTATACAGGTGGAGTGATCTCCAGCTGGTAGCATGCTTGCTGGATCCTTCAGCTGAATGAGGGGAATCAGAGGATGGAAGGAGCAGGAGTGAGGAGGAAGGCTAATACTGGTCTGGGGTAAGAGTCCCTCACTAGCAGAAAGTAGAGGGTGATGGTGAGAGCACAGTTCTGCTGACACCAAAACCTTTTTGGGAATGCAGCAGTTTTGTTAGAAAAAATTCTGCATCTCTAAAAAGGAATTTTTTATCAAGTTGTGAGAAAAAGAGAGAACATTCCCAGAAGAGCCAGTAACCCATTTGTTACAGCTTCTGCCTGGCAGACAGAAGTTCAAGTTCATTTTGGGTCTGATTCAGATTGGAGGTTTGTGTTTAGCTAATGGTTATATTTCTACAGCGTACAGTGCCATGGCATGGATTAACTGCTCAGTAACTTCACTCCTCAGCTGCACTGAGCTGCATCTTATCACGCCTAAGAGTAATCTAAAATTAACTGGTTCCCCCCCAAACTGCAGTCCCATACCCTCCAACCATGTCTCTGTGGCATAAGAGGCGAAGCACAGAGTTCTTTGGTTTAACAGCAATGTAAGTCAGTAAATCCAATTGCTTTGTAAAATTTTGTGTGCTGCTGGACCTGAACTGACTCCCATGGAGCTGGCTTGTGTTTCTCTGCTCCATATGCACCAATGCTTTTCACACCAGGGATGTTAGTAGTCAGGAAGGGAGTCAGAAAATATGTTTTGTTTGATTCATGCAAAAAAATAAACCTTCAATGTTAACAATAAGTATAATTGATGACTGAATCTTGTGTGGCAGAAGAGCTGGTGTTCAGCAGTCACATAAGTTTGGAGAGAGAGTTAATGTTGAAGATTTTATTGACACTCTTGTGTTCTGCAGATTTTTTTCATCTTGGGAATGAATTTCAGACCTCAGCGGTTAGTATTAATGCTATATGTCCTCTGTGGTTAGTATTAATGCTATACAGCCCTGCCAAATGGGGAGAAAGTTAGAACCGAAAAAAGTAACCCACTGTGAAGAAGTTAGATGCAAAGAAGCAGGGATGGATGTTTATGCTTACAAAGAGCTCAGCTTTGTTGGCACTTCTCCTGGACCAGTCCTGTCAATCTAAATCTGAAATATTTGCAGAGTGAAGTGTTGCTAATGAGCAAGGCTGGCAGGACTGGACTGGAGGTGAAGAAGGCACCTGAACAAGCGGTTTAAAGCAAGAACCGAGAGACTGGACTGAACCCCGTGAATCAAACCACTCCACTTTATCCTTGTCCTAATCTGTTCTTATCCATGTTCCTGCCAAATCAGGGGAGACCCTCAGCCGCTGTGCGCCGTGCCAGCTCAGGAGCCGCTCTGCTCTTGCCTAGAAAAGTGAGGGATGCTTTCGCATAGCCGGGGGACTCCAGCTCTGGTGTGTTCCAAACCAAAGAGCAGCCTATAGTTTGTTTTGTCTTTCAATGGAGTAAAAATACAGTGCTTGGCATAAACTGGCGACTTTTTACTTAAGATGCAGTGAGCAAACTTGGATGTGTAAGCTGGATGTCTTGAAAGTTCCTCTGAAAATACTGTTATTTTTTAAGTTAATTTTTTTTCTGGAGTTGATTTAATTCAAAGGAAGTTTTGTTTGCTTGCTTGCTTGCTTGCCTGAGGGTTTTTGGTAGGTTTAAATAGATGGGCTTCATTTTGTCTGCAGCTTATTTGGGTGAAACTTCTGAAATACAGTGCTTGGATAGCACAGTGCTATCCCCAAAGTCAACATTTCATAGTGATTTTCCAAACTTTTCAGCTGACATGAGCTCAGACTTTGTCAGGGAAGGGAAGGCTCAGTTTTTCTCTGGAGAGCTTCACAAGGAGTTTTCCATCTCTGTTGGAGCCCTTGAGTCAACCTGCGCTCACATGTGCTGTCCAAAGCCAGACTGGGACGGCACTCCCCGTGTTTGAGAATTGGTGGCTGAGGCTGTCTTTCAGTGCAGATATTTTTAACTATTCCATGTTCCAGCTCTGCTCAGGGCTGAGGTGTTTCTCTGAGGCCGTGACAGACCGGGTGGGCATCTGCTGGGCTTGGTGCTTGGTGAAGCTGCCAAAAATCCCCTGGCAAACACCAGCTTCTCCCCAAAGAGTAAGTGGCTCCGAGAGGCTTTGCCACATAAGGGCCTGTTGGAGGCTGTAGGCACCAGCTGACAGGGACGTCTTTGCCTCCCAACAGATGGCCGGGCTTTCATTTCAGCAAGCAATCTCACGCGGAGGGGTGGTCTTCGGATCCTGCCAGCATTTCGCGTGACAGGGCCGGTTTAGGGCAAAGGGGATCTGCTGTCCGTGCCCTTCATCGCTCGTGAGCTAAATGACGAGCTGTTGACAGGAAAGCCATCATCTGAAGTGTAAGATCCTGAACTCTCCTCACTTTGCGTTTTTCTTTGGCAGAATTAATGCCCTATTTGCTTGTCTCTCAGAATCCATTCTGGCACGAGTACAAACCCTCGCCTGGTGGCAAGCAGTTGTCTGGATTCGAGATGCCAAGATTTGTGCTGACAGCTCCTTCTACACAATCTGAGTCAGGCTGTCACAGCTGGCCATTAGAGGCTTAAAAAGACACACGCGCGTACAACAAATAGCACCAACTTTCCATTATTGAATATCAGAACCTGCTTGATGAGAAAACATAGTGACTTACCCCCCTGTTTATTTTAGCATAAACAAACATAGTGTCTCCAAAGCCCTGTGCAAGTGTGATGGCTGTTTATTTTATGTTGATTTCTTGCTCGTATTTAGGAGCACAGGTCCAGAAGGGACTTCCTGGGGCAGGAGATGAAATCCTTGATAATCCCAAGCATCACATTTTATAATCCTCATCATTACCTTACTTTTCTTTAGTGAAAACAGTCCTTTGTAGTTCCAATTTGTCCTCTCAGCCATTTGCCTGGTATGATTTTCTTGGCACGGAGGAAGAAGCACCAAACTTGCCTTGTTGAGGGGCAGCATCACAACTGAGTGGAGCAAAGAATGCTGCTCATCAAAAAGGGATTTTCTGAAGCTGTTTACCCTGCAGTTTTGCCTTTCTTGGTGGCAGTGAGTACAAATTCTGCTGACCTAGCATTCAGTTTGGGTGCTAACAGATGGATGCTTGCAAAAGTTAACTTTCCGATTTAAAGTAAAGTAGGATCAAACAATTCCCTTCTCCACTTTTTGTATATGGAGACAGGCCAGATTAGCTTCTGCTTAGTCAACTGATGGCTATTGCGAGTGTAATGCTGCTCGTGTCTGGTTGTGATAGGTTTTAAACTTGCTGTAGCATTAGATTTTGCGCGACTGCGTTTTCGTGGACCTTACTCTGTAGTTTATTTTGGACAAAAGGTTGATAAACTTTGGCTCTCAGGGAGGAAGTCTGGAATCTGAGACTCACTATTATTCATTGACTTGTCTTTATGAGTTTACAGTCCACTGATGCATAACACTGAAGGAAATATTTTCAGTTAAATGTTTGCTTTTTTCTTTGGCTTTGTACAATGCAATGTCTTTTCTTAGAGATGTATGTCAGGGCCGTAGAGCTACTTCAGTGAACTCTGTATGGTCAGGAAATAGACTGCATTGAAAATATTTCATATTTCCATGAAGTCAGTCTTTTAACCAAGAATTTCCCCCTTCTCCTCTCAGAGTTTTGGTCTTCCACTAGCCTCTATTTGAACATTAGTTTTATGCACAAACTGGGTTTAATTGTGGGAGGGAGATTTCAACTGTATGGAACATTTTAAGTATTTTTGTATTAAATCAAAATTTGCACGTGGCAGCAAACTTGTAAAACAAACCTCCCTTTATACGTAAGGGAATTTTCTTGGCTGGCATTTTTCTGTCCTCTTTTTGCTGTGCTGAAATGTGTCTCTTCCTTGCTGCTATGGATGGCATGGTGAGGCTGGCCATTCAGCGTGGGGACAGAGGGACTGAGTCTGAAAATTTTAATGGCTCTAACACAACAAATCTGTTAATTTAATGCTTAAATGTTTAGGATATGCCTGTGTGTTTTGCTGGATCGGGGCCCGTGCAGGCTCTGCTCTCTCCTTGGATGGTCAGTGGGATGATTTGTCCGAGTTGGGAATACTAATGTAAATAAGGCTTTGCTGGACCAAGTGTGCAGATGTTACATGGTATTACTACATGCTGTTTATAAGACACTAATGTCCATTTCTCTTTCTCCGCAGGTTCTTCTTGAAATTTTTCCTCAAGTGTAACCAAAATTGCCTAAAAAATGCAGGAAACCCTCGAGACATGCGTCGATTTCAGGTCAGTCGGACACGCTTCCTCCTTTAAAAATCAGCAGCTGTTAGGGACGAAGTACTTTGACCCAAACTAACCTAGTAATTCACTGGAAGATGCTAAAAACATAAGGTCACAGAATATTGCCTGAGGACTTCTTGTCACAGCAAAATTGGCAGGAAGTAGTTGGGTTTTCTTGCTCTGGATGGGAGAACTCTTGAAGATAATGTCATCTCCACGGGAAGTGAAAGCATGAAAAGGAAAAATCAAAATGACCTCTCTGTTGTATTAGGTTGTGGGGCTGCCCTGCTCTGAGATATTCCCTCTGCCTGGGGAACGATTTGCCTTCATGTAAACACTAAATGAGCACTGTGTTTATTGGAAGGGGCAGAGGAGGGTATAAGAGCAATTAATAAAATCAGGCTCGTGACTACACTTCAGCAGTTATTCTTCAGGCTCATGAACGTGCATCAATGGGATGAAGGTCCATCCCGGTAGTCAGCATTTGGAAGACTATCATTGAGTATGTCTTTCTTGAGATATTTTGTGCTGATATTTCCCTGCTGTTGCAGTATGTGGCAGTGGGGCCACATCAACACAGCTTCAGATGGCCAAGGACTTTTTTTTATGCTACACCTAATGTCCACAGCTACTTTTGGGAATAAGTACAGCACTGTGCCTTGGGAAGATGGTCTGCACTTGCCTTCCCCAGTGCTGGCAGCAGAGTGGTGTGGTGGCAATGCTGAGAAACAGTTGCTCCAATGCCTTTGTATGCTGAATAAAAGTATGGGATAGGGAGCCAAAGGACCTTCTCTTTTGATGGGAGGAGTGGATATGGCCCCGGGAGAAAACACCCTGGAGTCTGTGAGTGGGTCTCTGGAGGAAGACAACTCCAAAAAATGCTGCTTTCTGCAGTAGCTCAGGACATTCTTTGCTTCTTTTACAGCATTGTCACAAATAAAAGTCCTAAATGCTATGTAAATGGCAATATTACTTATACGTAGAACATGTGTCTTTTGTTGAACTGCTTAATTGCAACAGTGCTGGAAGGCAGAAGGGTGTTATTTGCACCTCTCAGCATAGAAGAGCAGCAGTGAGGAGATGTGGCCATGGGGATTAAATTAATCAGTATAAGAGCTAGCATTAGCATGGCAGAGCCCTTGGCTTCTCACCCCACATGCCTCCCTCCATCACGTTTCTCCTGTGATTCAAGAGGGCATTATCACTGAAGGAGAAAGTGGAAAAAGGACTCTCAGCAGCACAGGGATTTAGGCCAAGCAGTCACCCCTGGGGCCTGTCAGAGCTTGCTTCACAACATGTACCCTCTGCTGGGTTTGTGCTTGTCCAGGCTGAGGCTGATTTTCATATGGTAATGCCTTTGCGTGTTCCCTCAGAACAGCAATCAGGAGCCTGTGTCGGCGAGTAGGTAGGACATAGGAAAGGTTGTTGATCTCTTGACTTGTAAAGACATTCTGTCATACAAACCCAGCTTCACAGCAGTTGAGCTTTCCATGTGTAAACAGAGACTGCTTAATTACACAGGTCATGTCAATTAGTGTGACCTTAGCATTTTCAAGAAATTAATCACTTTCAGCTGAGCGAACCACTCATACTATAATACCGGGTGGTATTGAAGCTCGCAGCATTCTGTTAAGTGCCCAGGATTATTGTTTTACAATAGCTGCTTTTGTTTATTTTCTTTTTTTAAAAAAATTTTGAACTTGTTGCTCTTTTAGTAACAGACTTAAAATAAAACAGACAGACTCTACAGAGTCCAGACTCCATTTATCATTTCTTAGGGTGAAAAGGACCAAGCATACACATAGTATCTCCATGATATGATGCACCTAGATGTTTGAGACAGTGTTGTGTAGGAACCAAGTGACATCTGGGCCCCTGTGAAGTCAGTGGAGGGGTTTGCTATCAGCTGCCTTTGAAATACTGCCAGTGACTTGCAAGGCCTCTGATTGCTATGTCAAAGTTCCAGTTAAAAAGCATGAGAGTGAGGTATTTCCAGATACTTGTTAAACAGGAGCATGTTCTTTTCACAATAAAAAATGGAGACTTGCCCTTCCTTTTCTGCTATCTGCACTGGACTGTTAAACTTCCCAGAGATTTGTCCATCTTTTGGCCATGGTCTCTCATTCATCAGTCCCCAAAAGTTGGTAGGAGTTGCTAGAACACAGGTTATGGTTTTGGTGGGAGAAGCAGTGGAGGGCTAGGGACAAAGGTCTTGCACTACCTAAGGACAGGTCCTGGGGAAAATTTCCTTTCTTAGTAGTTTTGTGTTTTGTTTTTTTTTTTTCCTGCAGCAGAGATTTGTTATCATATGGTATAAGAGAGGTTAAGAAAGTACAGAGCAACGGCAGAGTATGTGTTGATTCAGACAACCTGTGTGTGAAACTTTGTTCAGACTCGCATGCAGAAATGAATTAGGAAGTTTTATCCTGAACATTCAATGCAAGTGTAGTCGTGTGATAAGTCTAACATAAAAGCAGTGGTGGACCTGGAAGGATATGTATTTCTCTGCGTGTCTGAGATGTTCAGGCATGTGACAACTGGAGCAGTGTCAAGTGCCAGCAAAAGTGTGTGCTGGAGCGGTGCTGGCCCTGGCTGTGTTAGCTGTGTCTCTATTAGCAGGAGACAGTTGGGGAGGAGAAGTCAAGTACCATGCAGGGACTCAAGACAGTTGTGCTGAGTGTTCAACTGTGCTACAGACTCCCTGTCCTTAAGAAAATAATTTCATTTCTGTGTGTTTCATCAGACCAATTGCACAAAACATTTGGTGATGTCATCTATTGTCACCTTTGTCCAACCTTGCCTTTTTATTCCAGAAACCCTGCGGAGCAGATGCTCAGTCTGGTTTTGTGTTCTTCATCACAATAAGTCATCAGTCTTGGTGGGGTGGGATGTAGTGCCCCAATTAGTCATAATAATAATAACAATAGCAATAATAATAGTAATAATTAGACGGTATCAGGGGTGAACTCTGCTCAGATTTTCTTTTTCAGCACTCATTCATACAACCTAAACAGTTTTGTATGTTATTGTAATTAATGAAACCCAGGTGCCCTAGTTATCTTGTTGTTCTTGTTTTAGCACAACTGCTTGCAAATTGACACGTGTCAAGTTTTAATTTAGAAGAAACTTTTCAGACCGAGTCACTGCATAAAAACCCAAACATTCATTTATTATGAAAACCTTGAAAGTCACTTAGAGATTGCCATGCTGTTTGATTCTGTTACCACAACCTCTTCCTCAGCTTAGGCTGCTAGTTTGCCTCCATGGGATGCTGCCACTCATGTTTGAATTGAAGCCACTTGTGTCATATTGCAAATTTGCATAAGAGACAGGGATGATGCTTCATGAATCCCAGATAATGGAATTTGGACATGCAAGGCTCCATCCCCAGAGAAGGGAAAGGCAAAAANAAAAAAAAAAAAAAAAAAAAGCTGAAGAATAGCAGTGAGAGCTGTAGCCCAATTCAACAAGGTAATTAAGTGCCCGCCCTGTCCTCGAGTGTGTGGGCAAAATTACTGAATGTATTGTACTTATGTGCTTTAAGATAGGCACCTTTTTAAGTGTCTTGTTAAATCGAGAGTGATTTTGTGTTACTAGAATAAAGAAGTCAACACATTGTAAGAAGAGGTCACCAAGTGGTGATGAAAATAAAGATGTTGCTCAAGCCAGTTCTGCATAGCTTTCAAACAGGAGCAAACATAGGAGTTAGAGGTTTAACACTAATTTAACACTTCAAACCCAGAAATCATCTTAATCAGATTTTCTCTGCCTTTGCTGCTGAATGTTGGGGACATCGCAAAAATATCGGTTCCCTCGCTATACATCAGAGGAAATTAAAAGCACAAGGAACATGCTATGTCTTAATCAGTTAGCAAAGCTTAATGGGCTGTGGTTAAAAATGAGGAGTCATGCAATGCTTAATTTTGATATATTAGGTGAGGTACTATAACAAATAAACAGGCCGAGTGCTAAACGTGGATGAATAGCTTGATCTCCAGGCTCCTGGTCTCTGAGTATATATTTTTTTTAAACTAAACTCTAAAGTATTCACAAACTGCACTATTTAATGGCAGGCAGAATAATTCACAGAGCCATAAGATGTTAATGCAGTTGATAGTGCCAGCTTCATTGAAGAAAGTTGTAAACTGATGTGTTTCTTTCATACCTCTGTCTCCCCTGGTGTTGATACAGGATTTAAATTCAAAATCTATGAAGGGCTAAAGCTAAAGCTCAAAATCATTTTCTGTGTTTGCCTGTCCCAAATTAAAACTGTGTTTTGTTGACAAAATTTGGAAAGGTTTGAGATTTGGCAGGCCTGGTTGTCCCTGTGCTTACATTAACGTGTCAGCACTTCATTAATCATTTATTAAACTGTAGTGTGCCTTTCCCTCTTGCTATGGTCTGTGATGCCTCAGTGCCCGTTCCACATATACTTTGGCTCTCCCCTCCCCCTAATTTTATGATTTCTCCACAAATTAGTTTTAGCATGTGCTTGAACATATCCCAGTCATTTCAAAATCAAAATGAGGAGAGTATAGTATTTTTTTAGATTTAAAAATATGAGTAGAACTTGGAACTATGTAAGTGCTCTGCAGCGATCCAAGTAAGTAACTGTGGCACACAATATTCATGATCTATTTTTTCTCTGTTAATAATTAGGGGCATTAATATTTTGTTAGTGCAGTGCATGTTCAATATTCCTGTATTAGTGAGATTTTGCATTTAAAGAATTAAGCGGTAAGCGTGTGCTGCTTCTTACAGGTGCAGTATGAATAATCATCTTTTTTTTCAGACAGATACATAAAGTAACCACTTTTTTNTTTTTTTTTTTTGTGCATTTCCTGAGACTGGAAACAGATTCTCTTGGGGATTCCTTTTATAGTTTCTTCTGCTAACGACACTGAAGAACCACACCAATGTGGTCTCTTTGTAGTAAATCAAACTCTCTGTTCAGGAGGGAGGTAGGAAGACACTGTTAAGTAATTCAAAATATGTTGCATCAACAGTTTCAGAAAACTGAGAAGGGGAAAATTAAATGTAGATTTACTCACAGAAAACTGACCTTACTAGGGTTGTTTCCTTAAGTTCTTCCCTAGAAAGGTGAGTGTATAAAGACAGCTACTTACACAGACTTTTTTGCAGGTTTGAGACCTAACTTGCTATTGTTACTCTTGACCCGTTATTTTTTTTCTGCAATCGTATTTCTAGAAACATTCAAAAGTTTGTATCTCTGAACAGGATGGATCAAGCTTCAGGGGGAAATCTGTGTGTACCTGTCTGGTTTTAGGATTAGGGAAAATATTTTATGTTGTAGCCATTGTTATTAATTGTAATAGTGTTAATTTTCACATGCATCTAAGCAGAGCCATAGAAGAAGATAAGGAGCTGGCATCAATCATGGAACAGTGACAGGTAATGCCAGCTAAGGATTTGGCTCAAAATCCCAGTTGCAAAGAATTTACAATGGTTGCAAGTGCACAAATAAGATTGCAAACCCTGAGCCACTTACTATAAGATCATATTATATTGAAAATATCATAAACTTTATTTGATCCCTCAGGAATGCAAAGGATAAATTACTTTTGAAATCCCTTTTGGAATTTTATATATAGGACTTGGGTTTTTTTTCCCCTTAGTTTGATTTCAGAAAAACTTACCTACAGTGTTTGGTGCTTTCTTTTCCCCAATTTTCCATCTGTAAGAGCCCTTGAATCATTTATTCTGTATTTTAATATCTTTCACTTAAAACTTACACAAAAATCTATTGCCTAGAATGCCATTCTGGGGGATGGTTTTAAGATCCTTTAGATGTAAAATATTCTATTTTGTATTCCTCTTTTTAAAGACAAAGACTTTGGGATTAGCTGTGGGCAATTTAGCAGCGTTGCTTACTTTATATTTTTGAGCATTTTAATCGGTGGTCAGAAATAGGTGGAAATTTTTTCTGTAGGTTTTTTTTTTTTTAGATCCAACTCAAGTGATGAAATTGAATTGTTGTAAGCGATCCTTTAAGTGCCCCATTTGACCAACTTTGAGAGGCAGCAGCTTCCTGAGAGAGTTGAAGCAATGTTTGCCAATCCTTGTAAAGCATTTCACCTCTTCAGAGGCTAAAGCCTCTCAAAACCAAGAACAATTAAAGCGAGAGCCTTTCAGAGCGACTGGGGAATTCAGCAAAATAAATCAGAAATCCTCTGCTGTGGCTCTGGAGGCTTGCCTCATTATAAGAGCAGATCTATTAGCCCCCTTGCCATTGTCTTTCATTTCTCAAGTGAGGTGATTCTAATTAAATTAATCTGCATGTCAATCTATCGGTGATCAATCAAAAGGGCTGAGGTCCCCCTTTGCGGCAGTGTGCTTGCGGCTGACAGGGGCTGATAATGGAGGAAGAAATAAACTGTCGAGCAAAGTTAATTAGTCAACATAATAGGTGGATTAAACAGGAGCTGCTGATTGCTGTTTCACATGTCGAAGCACGAGGTGGGAGCTGAAACTGCAATTAACAGACAATTATTATATTTGGTTGTAAGAGGTCGCATGAATAAACATATCTCTGTGGGTTTCAGTTTTTAATCCCTTTCCCTGTTTAATGTAAGGAGAAGTGTAGGTCATTTCTTCTTATTGTTTTAGTTGAAGTTCTCGAAGGCGATGCAAGCTCCTGGCAAACCAGCAGCAAGCTGAAGGCCAAGTCTTTGGCTGGGGTAAAACCCTGGGAATGCCGTATTTTGTTGGGGAAAGGCTGTGGGAGGAGCAGCTGAATGAAAGCCAGGGAGGGTGTGAGCTCCCTTGGCCTGAGTGGGGTGGGACAAGACTTGGTGTGATGAGCTCCGAGCTCTGCCAGGGACTTGCCCTGTGTGTCTACCCCATTCTTCCATGATGGTTTGTGGCTTGAGTGCCCTCAGCCTGAACAAGGATTTCCTATAGGATGGTGCCTGCTGAGCCTCAAGGTTGAGAGGTCCCTCTGGACACCTCTGAGCTGTTGGGTCTTCTACTCTGGCCCCAGCACTTGCCTGTTGGCCCCTTCTGTGTTGACCACTCTCCCGCCCTGGGCTACTCTGGGGAGCAGAAGTGTCTCGGATCCCGCCTCCAGGGCAATGCTTCGCTGTCTCCCTCCCCTTGCCTCAAACCGAATCCCAGGTGTTGACATTGAGATAAGTTGAGAAATACAAATAATTCTGACACTGGATGAATAGGGTTGTGTTCTCCAGATCAAGACCCCACTGTCAAGCATGCATGTGTACACAAACATACCTATATGTACTCCTGCAGATAGAGCTCAGGAGAAATTTAGGCAAGTTCAACAACGTAAGGTGCTGTGCTGAGGGGAGAGCGGTAGAGAAGGGTTGGGGGAGGCATGCAACAACTCGCATTGCAACTTCACAAAATACTCTTTTGTTTTCTTTTATTCTGAATCGATTCTCATTTGCAATGTCAACAGCTCTATCTACTTCAGCGTAGAAACTGAAGGATAATTTAGGGTGAAACACAGCTGCCCTTGTACATAGGGGAAAAAATACTTAATAAAGATCTTCTTGTTAAAATGATGGTTAACAGTGTGCCGTCTGCCATGCAGCTACAAACTCTGCAATTTGACTTAAAACTGCATCAAACGCTTGTGATGCCAAAGACCCGCTCATCAATAGCATCTCTTGTTAGATTTGTACAGCATAAGCACCAGTTATTATGCGAAATAGCTGTGCAATTTTCTACAGCTTCCAGCTGTTATTTATTTAACTGAGTTTATTACACTCTGTGCTTCTTAAAAAACATATGTATATATTCAAATTTTCCTCCATTTTGCTCTTGTGCTTGCAGGTTGTGGTGTCTACAACAGTCAATGTTGATGGCCATGTGTTGGCAGTGTCGGACAATATGTTTGTACACAACAATTCCAAGCACGGGCGGAGAGCTCGAAGACTCGATCCCTCGGAAGGTACGCCTTCTTATCTGGAACATGGTAGGCATATCATTTTCATTGGTTGGCATTGCTACTTTAAATGTGGATTTATTTGGTTTGTGTTTCTGGCTACTGGTTTCAAATTGTTCTGTAGCAGTTTATACCTTTGGGACCAGATATTTTAAAGAGACTGTCCTCCAGACCAAAGGGGGAGTTTTTCAAGTAGGTCAGCACTAAATGTGGTGTAATGACAAACCAGTAGGCAAACATAGGTGCAGAGTCTGTCCTGTGTGTCAGTGTAGTGTGGTGGGTTTTTTTGGTTTTGTATTTTTTTTTTTTTTGGTTGCATCTATTTAGCATCCAAAATTGGAGTCTGATATTTTCCCTATTGCCTTGATTTTTGTCTGTGCCTCTGAAGGATGTTGCATATTTTCTGAAATGCTCAGCACCCGAAGTTTGGATTGGGTTTCTCCTATCTGTAGAGTGCCGAGCTCTCAAGGAGATCCAGCTGTTCCTTTGAGTTGCCCTAAATGAAAGCAGAGCCCTTTTGGAAATCCATCTGCTTACTCAAGCCATGGATGAATGTTCTCTTCTGGCTCCAGCTGTGCCAGCGGAGGATGTTGCTCTTCCTTGCCTGCCACAGCAGCTTGACTCTCCTCCCAGCTGCAGGCTGTTCTCCACCATGGACATGCCAGCTAAGATGGTTGTCTGATTGCTCCCTAGTCTCCTTTGGTCCAAATAAGTTCATTTGAATTAAACTGTTTAAATAATAACTCTTTGCCAATCTAGCTTATTTTGCTGAAATGATTGATGGAGAAATGGTGCAAGGCAATTTATCTGGCTTTTCTGAAGGGATAGTAAACCCCAGGAAGGGTGGGATGGGGGCACGTGGGTGGAAGCAGTTTGGGGGACAGTAATCTTTTCCATAATATCAGCTGGTCCTGGAAGAGAACATGTGCTGGTGACTGTAGGTGCTTAAAATGGGAGTTGTTGAGTGCAAATGTATTTTGAAAAATCTGGATTTTATTAATGTTTTGTTTTGCTCTTTGTCCTCAAAGTTGATGACTACTACTGAAAAAGAAAACAAAAACAGAGGGCATTTTGCTCCCTTCTCCCTATTCCAGCTTGGTAGAATAGCTCTTTGTCTTCAAAGCTGTTTATAATCCTAAATTCAATAGGTGCTTGCTCCCTCTAAGAGAAGTGTCCCCTCAACTTCTGTTGAGTAGTTGAGTGTAGAAGGTACCAGTCCTTTTTGTCTCACAAATATTTGCTAAGGATCTGATGAATAATTAAATAGTTTTTCCCAAAGAGTTTGAAGAAACCAGATAAGATTTTCTCAGGGAAAGTGAATGACACTCAGAAAAATGTTAACTAGATAACGTTAAAAGAAATTATTAATATGGAGAAATGGGCAAATGTGTGGTTCCTGTGGAAATAAATTTCTATTCTGTTTATGCTTTCAGGCATCACTCCTGCAAGCACTTATGCATATATTTAAGATTATGCGCACATATGGTCCTGTTGGGATCAATGAGGCTTCTTGTGTCAGTAAAGCTGAGGGTATTGATAAGTGTTTGCAGAATCGGCTCTGTAGTTCACACTTACTAACCTAAAATTCTTAGCTCAGCAGCGTTGCTCATTATATAAACAAAACTTACATCTGTATTTATTTAGCTCTAACTTTTTATGTAGGCTATGAGCCATTTTCAGCCATAATTCATGTTATAGAATTTTTTTTTTCATCCTGCCAACAACCTAATTTAATAAACAAACCACTGTCATAATTTTTGCCGAATTTTTATAAGGAATGTGTGAACTCTGTCTTTATTAATTATCAGAAGGCAGAACATTACAGAAGGAAACTTCTCTGTTCAACTTTGTAATCTTTCCATTAAGTCTAGTCTCTCAAAAAACCACTTCTATTTTAACTTATACTCCTACTCAAGTAGATGCTATCTTTTCTTCCACCCCCTCCCTAACCCTGCCCCCTTGGAGTCTTCTCAGTGCATGCTTTTGGTCAAGAGAATACTTACTCTCTCATACATAAAAGTTTTTATTCACATGCATGGTGTAATAGCATCTCATTTTACCACAGCTATTGTTCCCACTCCTGCTACCTGAGGGATTCCGTTAGCCAAAAGAAACAAAAAAAGATAATGCTATGCTTACATATCCACACAAACTCTACTTACTGTGCTAACATTAAAAGTCAACATCTGCAAAATATCTCCATGTGTGCGTTTTGTGGGAAAGGTGATTTTTCTAATCTACTTTCTCAGGCACCTCTCAAGCAATCTCATAAAGCAACTGCTAGTAAATTCTTACTTTTGAATAGCAATCTCCACACTGCAAAATTGCACTCTTTCTTTTTAACCTAAATCCTTCAATCCAGCTCTCCAGGAATTCTGTGCATATTTGAATTTAAGAGACAAGAAAAAAAGAATTAAAAAAACCAGTAACTGTTTTAAATGTTGGTATTAGATGTCTAGAACATTTAACTGAAAGAAAAAAAATATAGGAAAAGTCTCAGCTGGGCTTAATGCTGTTGAACTTTGGGCAAACACCATGAACCTTAGACCTGTTGGAACAGATGATAGTTTCCTCCACTGAAATTAATTTTTACTTTTAGTTTGAGTCCCAAAGTATATTATTTTTCTTCAGTTTTTGGATTTTTTATCTTAGATAGTATCTTCAAGTGTAAGTAGCAGAATCAGTTTGTTTGCCTTTCCTATTCTCAGCTTTCATGCCTCCCCGGGCAGATCGACCTGGACAGTATCTGCCCGTGGTGAAATGGGAAGCTGATGTAGTCATGGCCAGTTTGTCGCTGGTTTATTGCTCTGGTGAGCAACTTCTCATCATAGGTTTTAAAATACTGGGATCTAACTATAATATGCCCTTGACCACATGTATTTGCGTGTGCTTTTCTAGATGTTTAACTCTTTAACACAAATATCTGATCGTGATGGAGATGAATGCCTGACTGTGTGAGGACTGGGGAAAGGCAGGAGGGGATGTAGCAAGAAGGTGTGCTGGTTGCCTAGTTTAGTTAGACAATACCCAGCTTATTTTTCCTTACAAAGTTGTGTTGGGACATGCTGCTCTTAAACATGGAGTTGCAGTTTATGTGACACCTAAAAAAGACTTCAGGTGCCAAAATCTGGAAAGAGAGCTTTACCTCTCAAGCCACTCAGGAGCCTGGTGTCTCCACATTTGGGTTTTACCATCTCATTAACAGGTAGCCTGGATTATTTTTGTGCCATCCAACACATCTCTATTTATACCTTGCTTGTCAGACGGTAAAATGAAAGTTCCTTTTTGTAGCTTGGCTCTCTGAATATAACTAGCAACCTAGGTCATGGTTTCCTATCCACACACTGTCCTCCTTGAAACCAGCGGGTTGAGAAGCTCATAAGTCAAATACGTATATCTATCTTTCAAAAGTAATAGCTGGCAGAGGCCAATTATTTTATACATCTCTGTGTGGTATAAATAGGGTAAGCCACAGTAATCTGTGGTCTTCAATAATTATTACTTTTTTCATTTAGCAATAGTTGGATCCTCACTTGTTTTATATTTATGGTAAACCAGAAAGCCGATGTGGTTGACCTTTCTAAATTGTACATGTATAATAAGATATATAGTGAAGAGCCAGTAGGCCCCAACCAGTAAGATGTATTTCAGCTTGTAGTTCATCCCAGGGTGTCAATTTTAAAAGCAAAATCTTTCCAATGCAATTTAAGTGACTAGCTTATGGAAGGGGAGAATTCTGACAGGGTTTGCAACAACCCTGTTCAAGTTTACCAGCATGAAGTCCCCCACTGCAGATGTCTGCAAAGTTTCCAGTTTAAACTCTCAAATCGCTGCGAAGTAAAAATTATTTTTTTTTCCCCCAAATCTTTGAATGGATTTACAAGAATGTAAAGTCAATTGCAGCATCAGTTTCTCTATTATTTGTCCTCATTGGCAGAATGCAATGCCCTCGAAAAATGATAGTCCCCGAGACCCTGTCAGTTTGCATGCTCTAACACTTTATTATCTAATGATCTAATATGCAACAAGGCAAAGAGGGGGTGCTTATCACCCTGACAGGATGCCTAAGAGAAGTGACTAAATTACTTTATGTACCATTAGCGCTAGCTGCCAGGGTGAACTCACTGTGAGCATTTATGCAAATATTCCTGAATACATTCAAGTGGCCTTGTTAGGAAGAGGACTGACAAGCAGCTTAAATGCTTGGGTTTTTAAAGGGACAGGTTTATTTCTTTCTCTTTTCCTTCCTCATCCTCCTCCTCCATAGGAGTGTACTGATGAATTAGGTGATGGTGAGGTTTGTTGGCGATTTGGTTCTAAGTCAGCTGAACAGCAGCAAAAGAGGAGAGATGCAGCATAGAGGTGGGGACAAATTATAAGACATCGTGTCAGAATTTCCAGATGGAAGCAGAGACAACCATGATTTCTGAGCAATGTCCTTCTGTTATTTTAATATGAAAGATATATACATCTATGTGTGTATATATAGATCTAAAATAGGCCATTATATAACAAAGCCATTAATAGTGTCTGCCTTATACTGGAAATGATAGTGCATGGCTGGGTTATTCTGCCCTACTATTGTGGTACCCAAGACACTCAAGCTTTTACAGTGTTGGTTTAGTTCATGACAGTAATGAGTGATTCAGACCATTTGCTGTCTGCAGGTGCAAAATGTCCCACAGTAAGTGAAGAGTAGTAGTTGCTGTGCCTCAGCTGGGTACGTCATGTAGATCCTCTTGTCAGCAGTGGGGCATTTAAAGAGCTCTTCTTGCCAGTCCTGCCCATCATGGGGAATCTGGGAGCCCCCAGTCACTGCAGTAGGCACAGGCACAGATTTCCAACTAAATCTTCACATTTGAAAGCAAAAATTATTCTAGGCTTGTCTTAGTTGATTAGATATTTTCTATTTAGGTTAATTGTATCATTGTATCTAGTCTGACTGACAATTGTTGAGATTGATCATTGTATACCTTGAATTTGGCTATGTGTGCTGGGCATGCCAGTCAATAATTCCTGAAAGATGTTCAGAAATCTTAGTGACCTGGTTCTTGTGCTGTAAGTGGCTTTGCCACAACATTAGCCGCTATGTTTTTGGCAGTGTGGAGAGTCATGAAGAGGATACCCCTATCAGCTCCATTTTAACCATTTCAGCCCTGAATCCCTTGTTGTTGAATGTGTTCTTGTTAATTGATGAAATTGTTAATACAAGACAGAATACTGACTGAAGCGAAACATATCAGCGAGCTGAGAAAGGTTAATCTTCCAAGCCTGATGTATTTTACCCTTAGATGGTATAGGTTTAGGTTGTTGATCAAAGTTAGGGACTACTGCGTTCACAAGCTGGCCAGGTTTAAACAAAGAAACTGTAATGTTTGACTTGTTTCATCTACGGGTGGAAACACCTGTTGTATCTTAGTGCTTCACTTGAGAATGTTTTTGTGATTATGTGAAAAATATAAACACACAAGCTTTTTCTGCACCATATCATTCCACATAGAGAAATGCAATGGGCTTGATTTATTATTTAGGAGGGAAATATTGAAAAAAAAATATTAGGATTCTACCACTCTACTTGAGGGGATCTTGTATGTTATTCTGAGTTATGTCTGATTTCTAATTTATTTTCTATGAGGGAAGAATACCTAGGGTTGTTGGACATCTCTATGCATACACAAGGGAAAAAATGTGACTTTCAGAACATTGCACAACATGGATATTAATAACAGTAAGTGAGCCTTGATATACTGAAGGATTGCAAAACTTCAAGCTGGAAATAATTTTCTCTACTTTTGCCAAGTTGTCTTTTTCATATCGGTTCCTTCATAAATGCAGTGACTCATAAATTCAGGCAATTTTTTACATAATGGCTTGTTATGTGTTCTTGGAGCTTGACCTCACCGAATGTATAATATTAACCTCTTCACTGCCCTGTGGACGTACTGTATGTTTCTAATATAAGTGAGCACACTGGGCTGAATTAGTCCAGTATGTGTACTCAGATGGAGCTAGAACATTTGTCCTTCTGAAGAGACAAAATATGTCAGGAAAGTTAGCTGCTTTACTTTAGAGAATTTGTAGATAAAGGCTTCAATATGATCTCAAAAAGATTTTTACTCTAGGGACCGCTGAAGTAAGTTGCCAAAACTGTGTCAGGTTCGCTGCAGGTTGCAAAGTTAAGTCAGTGTAAGGATGTGGTACCTTCCTAAAATGTACAGGCCAGATTGGGGAGAGGTTAAGAGTTTGGGTAATTCCTCACCAAGGAATTGCTGGCAAGGAGGGTGCTCTGCAGGATGTCAAGCTGTATGATTGGAATGGTCCCTTTAGGAGTAAAATCTTGGGATCCAGCAGGTTAGCAAAACGCAGCAGAGCTCTGATTCGTACAATTTAGGTAGCCGAAACTGTGTTAACTAAATTATGTCCCATTGAATTATGCTGATGTCATTTTTTTAATGTTTTGCCAGAGCTGAGTAGCTTTCTGCAGGCCCAGACTCCTGCTTTCTCTTCGGATATTACTGAGAATTTCACAAGTACTGGATGGGTGGGCAGGTGGAGCTGCCCTTCTCACCACCAGGCATGTCAAACAGAAAGCAGAAAATCTTCTATTCATCTAGGTCGTAAATCAGCCATTAAGGAGAGGTACTCAAAAGCTTAGAGTATCTGGCTGCAGCAATTCTGGTCTTTCAAAATTTATTTTTAGTCTGAGACTATATGAAAATAAGATTTAAACAATTTTCTGGAAGGTGGATTTTTAATGGTTGATTTGGGTGAGGAGATTCCAGAAATTCAGTTCTGCCATTAGGCTGTAGGTATTTCATGAAGTTGGAGGTTTAAGTTTGTGATTTTTTTTT
>VZTO01005464.1:23931-52327 GCA_013400615.1 Syrrhaptes paradoxus | reverse complement strand
TTCTGTGTGATTCTGTGATATAGCAGCATAACCAGGACAATTAACAAGACCATGTGCTCCCCACAAAATATGGAAGAGGAGCAGCTCCTTTATCTACTACTGTTTGAGAACACAACCTACTTGTTTCTTTTTTATAAAAAGCAGGCTCTCTTCTGGTAACAAAATGATTGTTTAAGCAGAATTTGTATTGAAGTTAACTACTACAGTTTTTGAAAGTGTGACACTAAAGATAGAAGAGCTCTACAATTTAACCAGGGCAGGCCCAGGTTTGTGAAAGGCACCAGCATTTTTCTTAAGGCCAAAAGGTCCTCTTTAAAAAACATAGCACTGGAGTCCATTTTGCTTGCTGAACCTTCTCCATTTCCCGAGTGACTTTCAGCACTTCTTGTAGCCTTTGGCACTAGTTGTTTTCTGATTGCATTTTTTTTTCTGTCACCAGTGAAAATTCTAATTAAAGCAAACAAAATTGAAGATTAGTCTATAGATAATACAATTTTGGGGAAAAAATTAGACTTCTCAGAACTACATCTTTTACCTTTTTAAAGTTGTCAGAAACACTTGTTGCTCATGAGCTGTTAAACCAAACAATATTCTGACTTAATAATGCTTCAGATCTCAGCTTTGTCCTGATATGAGAGAAAAATCTGCCAAAACCTCCTAAGTCCTCACGGCTGGAGAACATGATTTGCTGATCAGCTCTAGGAAGCTGCTCCTTCCATTGAGAAGTTTTCCTTAGACTCATCCACCTGCCTCTCATACCCCCATCTATCCCTTGATTCATTCTGAATCTTCAAAACTGAATCAACTGCTGAATCAACTGTTCTTCAGACCCACATTACCAGGTAGTTGATCCAATAAGGTCTTGTCAGTACAATGAAAACTCTGTGCATCAGAAATCAGACAGGATCCACTAGCCCTTCCCATTTCAGTCCTTGACAATAAAATATTCTGCCTCTTCCAGAGAAAAGGTATTTCTTAGTTGCATAACTTGTGCAAATCTTGGAGGACTACCCCACTACCTTGAACTTGACACATGAAGAGAGATTGAAGCAACTGGGTTTGTTCAGCTCAACACTGGAGACCCAATCACAGTCCTCCAATATATAAAAGGTAGTTACTGAGGAGATGGAGGTACTTTCTTCACAAGGACGCATGGTGACACGGCAAGAGGCAACGAGCACAAACTACTTCAGGGAAAATCCATCTGGATATAAGGGGAAGATTCTTCACCCTGAAAACCATCAAACACTGGAACAGGTTGCTTAGAGAAGTGATGGAATCAGCCTCACTGGAAACAGTCACAGCTCTGCTTGACAAGCCCCAGATAACCTCATCTCAGGCCCTGTTTTCAGCAGAAGGTTGACTGTATGATCTTCAGAGGTCCCTTTCAAACCAAGCTTTTCTGTGATTCTGTGATACAGGCTGAGCATTACTTGCACACCTTCTTGTGAAACAGCATCCGTCTCCTTAAGAACTGTGTTCTTTCATATTCCACTACTGCACTTTCCCTACCTACCTTCAGAGACTTCCCATTCCAGCTCCAATTACCAGCTATTTAAGTATCCAGTTAAAGACCTGAGCTTGCTTTCAACACTTCCAATGAAGTGTCAGCAAAGCAGTGTAAGAGTTACTGCAAGATGCTACCTTGGTCTGAAGATTACTGCACAGCTCGGCTTAGAGAAGGCAAGATAAGGAGTTGCAGAAATTCCCAATGCTCATATTATTTTAGGAAATCCTAAACATTTTCTGCCAGAAAAGAACCAAAATAATACCTAGCATGTTACATTTAATAGGCATCCATACAACCACGTCCACTGTCTATCTTAGTGTATTCCAGCTTTTATATTTTTCTAACTTTATTTGTGTACATCTGCTTTTAAGTCTGAACAGCTCTAAATGTTTGGTGACCTACCAGGGATTATACATATAAGTAGAAATACTGTTGTGAATACAATGGACTGGAACTCAAATAAAATCTCTTCTCTCTCACTACAGCTTTCCAGTCTGTGTATGGCTTCTTATCTGAAGAGTTTCATACAAAAAACAGTGGAAATATACAGGTCTAACAAGATTTGAAGTTTATCTTGACAGATCTGTCCTTGACTGAGTTTTTAACAGAACTCTTTCCATGCAAACTTGCTGAGTCATATTTGCATAAAGCAAAGCATGCTTCTGAAATCTTGGAGGAAATAAAGGCTCTCCTCTACACACTAAGACTTTAAACTGTAATTTAGTGATTACTTACTCACCTCTGGGCTTTTACCCACATTATATATTCATGCTTAAAGAGATTTACTGTGGTAGCTAACAGTTTGGTTAACCAACATGAGAAGTCTAACCATATCAGGCTAACAGATCACTTTCCAGATTTTCATCCTATGAAAATCTATGAGGAACCATTACCACAGTAGTGAGACATATTTTTCTTTAATAGTTCCAGCCTCAATATTATTTTGAAGGAATGTGCTCTTCCATCTACACAGCCAGCATGCTCAAATTAAAGCAAGGCTTTTTATGAGGAAGTGAGCCTCTAAAGCTAACAATTGGAGGACTTAGGTCCTTTGTTAGAGGTCTGTTGGAGGCCTACATCCTTTTTCTTCCAGGAAATTAAATTCATAATTCCTACAATTAGATTCTAAATTTTCTGGGGAATATTACTTATGAGTGACTAAGAACTGAGAAAGCAGCTTCTGAGCTGAGGATTGAGAAATCCTCAAAAGTGGCTAGGCAGCATACAGCTAAATTTAAGTGTTGTTGACAGGCCAGGACCATAAATAATGAGATGTGAATGCCAAACAGATATACTTATACTGTATTGCCTTACTAGTTTTCTGGCATTGTATTCTCATAGCCTATTTTTTATTATTAATACAATCTCCAGCTGTTTTTTTTTTTTTATGTGTGTTCCACAGTAAAGCTGCGTGTGGCATATTCTGTTCAACCTACTGTTATTTGGCTATTTTTTTTACTGTTATGTCAGACCAATATGGAAAAAAAAATCACAAATAATGCACAAGTTCTTTATACATTTTACAAAAAGAAAAAATGCTTTAATGAAATCATAACGCATTGCATAAATCAAACGCATTACAAAGCTGCTTTTTGAAGAGTCCATGGAAGTACATTTGCCATTACTAATCACTTCTTATAGGGATTTAACTGCTGTCTCTCAATGGAATGGCTCTGGAGACACAGGACCGCTTTAGAAAGATTGGTTTATAAAAAAGCCAGAAAATGGGGAGAGTCAAGCAGTCAATTTTTACTGAAGCACAAATCTCAAGTAATTCCTGAATTATCTATTTTATATAAACTTGATTAATATTTAAACTTTACAAAATACTTTGTTACTCTCCTTTTCAAATAAATTTAGTACTATCATATTACAGAACAGGAGATTTGTTATTGATGACCAAATCTCAGAATCTAGGGAGACTTACTTCACATGTTATCTGAAGTTTTGAACATTGAAAATCATTTAACTTGAAAGAAATCTAGTTTTCAGTTATTCTGTTTTCCTAATAGAAACAGGGATAGAGAAGATGAGGATAACAAGTATCTTCAAACTGTCTGGATAAAACAAATCTATAGAATTTGGTTAATTAGAGTATTCAGTTTTTTTAGCTTGTACCCATCTTCTTATTAGCTCTGGGAATTGGAACACATCTGTGATGCAACAGACACTGCAAGTCTGCCCCAGGCAGAAGATGGGGAAAGGCTCTAACTTTACTCTTTTCTCACGCATGTAGTATAACTACTTGGCTCCAGAATCAAGTCCAGTTTTTTTTAATTCTCTCTGGTCCAAAGAAAGATTTTATCCTCATCTGTGTGACCCATCACAAACAAAGGGGAGATAATCCTGACCAAAACAAAAATCTAGTGGTTAAACTGTTTCCTAACTGATTATTGCATTAGAGGGACAGTATCATGAAAGAAACGGGGGAGAAAGAGAGGGAGAAGGAGAGATCACATCTATAAGAACACTACCATTATAGCTTAGTTTCTTTACTGATATTTTCTCAACCTGACAGGCTGAAGTGTTGGGCAATTTTTCAGCCATAAAGTTTAGAATTTTAGAGCAGAACTGTGTTTTCTTTACAGCTGTTAGGCTTTAGAGAATTATTTTTTCCATGTAAGGCAATACCATTGAGAAATAAATTTATTTTCACCAGTAGAAACAGCTACATACTGGGCAAAACTGGAAAGTAATAATTAGGAGTTTAGCTTTTAAATAGTTTGCTAGGAGTGTTCCTTACAGCTTTTTCTTGACTAAGGGTTTGATGAATATAGCTGCTTGGAGTTCCCAAGTGTCATGGTTTAACTCCAGTAGGCAGCTAAGCACCACACAGCCAAAACCAGTACATCAAGGTAGGTTATACTGTCTGGGTCCATGTACTTTATAGTTTTTTAGAACATATAATTTTCCATAAACAAACACACAAGATTTTCTAGTCTTCAGATTGTAGATACACATACTAAGAAGTGTTCTCAGTCCTATAGAGATTTGCTATTACAAATAATTTGTAATAGTTTTATGAATGAGGAGTTGAGCTTATGAATACATAAAAAGTCTGTCAGAAAACCAATAATTAAACTTGAGTTTTATAAATACCTAATAACTCTTGCTCATCAAATTATTTTGCTTCTTCCTCATCATCCCAGCTCCTGCAGTCAATATTTTTTTACCACTTCCATATTATTATTTTGCTCATTCTGATCTGTAAAGTAAACCACTGTTAGGTGAGTTACTGCTACCGAAGAGTGATTCTTTGATGTATATGAGTGTTTTAAATACTGCTGGTATTTGGATGCAGCTTTAAAATGTTTTGGAAGTATTCTCACCTTAAATGTATAGATAATACACACAAAGAATGCTTTTAGAAAGAGCCATTAGAAAACAAGAGACAAAGAAACCCATGTCTCAACTGTGATTCCAGCAATAAATAAAACTGAGCAATTAAATGATGTGGGAATATGTACCATTTGAATTTCAAAGGCAATTTTATGTGTTCAAGCTTTACTAGCACTAGTGTTGGTCAGCTTTACACTGAGGTATTTGTGCATACATGTAATAGAGGGGGTTTTATACATAATTACATATACATATAAAATCAATTGTGGAACTTGCATCCTGTTCAATTATTTTCAAGTTCAGTATACAGTATCTCATTAAGTCCTATAAAAGGGCTTGATGATGTGACATTTTCAGTGTTACTTTCTTTGTTTTGAAGTTTAAGACCATTTTGCTTAAGATGTGAAAGCAATGGGTTCTCTGTCTTCTGCTTACTGCTGACAATGTTTTTTCCTTCTGTAACTTTTACAAATGAGGATGGCTCGCTGTCTGACCTGTTCAGACATTCCTACCAATAACAATGAAACAACAAAGGAAAAATCAGGTAAATTAATTAATAGGACATCCTCCGAATAATACACAAGTTAACATGTGATTGAAAATAAAAAGACAGAGAAATACCAAGCAAAACCTCCTTGCATCTTAGTCCTAAAGGTCAAGTAACAGTAATGAGAACTTGGAAGGGAAACGCAGAAATATGTAATAATACATATGAAAAGAGGCAAAACCTAAACTCTTCAAAGTGCATGCACAAACTGTGCACAAAATAAGATAATTAAATTTGGCTTTGAGATGAAGTGTTGAGAATAATTAGTGGGTAAAGCCAAATATTACTTAATGAAGAAAATTCCTTGACTGGCTTGCATTAGAAAAACCGCTCATTGCATTCTCTAGTAATAGGAACAAACTGAAGATACATTTTAGATATTTTGAGGAGACAACCGACATTGATTGGGTTAATTAAACCTTATTGCAACTTAGTTTTGAGTCTGTTAAAGAAACTTTATGGTTTATAGTGTTTTGAGTGCGGTTTATTATTCTCCATAAAAGCTGGTAAGTGGTTTCACAGATCTTCTGGCGGCAAAGCTGGTTTAAGAGTTCCCCTGTGCCCAGGGTTGTCTGTTCCAGTGGGTGAAAAAGGGCAGGAAGTTATTGCCTCAGAAATTGTGCCAATTCACTGTTTGTGGGCTGTGTTGTAAACCCAGATTATTTCTCTAATCGTGTTTAAAAAAAAAAAATAATTACAATCTTTCTGAAGTCAGAGGGAGACTCTGAGATAAAGCCTACCTCTGGAGAGCTTGTTTCATGGAGACAGATTTGGTTCAGAAATCCTGCTGAATTTTGCAGTTACTTGTAAGTTGGGAACCACAGTGTTACACTTCACCAAAGAGAAAAGGAGGATTCTCCCTTCTCCCTGGGTCTGTCTCCTTTACGACACGGAGTGCAGTTGACACAAAACCACATCCTCAAAAAAAAAAAGAATAAATCAGAGTTTAAGAGACAGAGCAGAGGCAACTCAGATGAGCAGCACTACTTTCTGTAGGAAATTGAAGAAAGAGTTGTTTTTATAAGTGCAGAGAACTTTGTCTCCTGCTGCTTGACTTCCTGTTCTGTTGAAAAGGACAGTTCTGCTCATTCCTTGTTAGTTTTCTTTCTTAATAAACACATAAATCTCACACCAATTCTTCAAATGAGAAGAAATCTGAGATTTCATGTTCTTGGTTATCTACTTGAGTGAGAAGAAGCATTTCCAGTTATAAACATTACATTCATTAAACTCCTGAACTCCTTTGGACTGAGCATTTGATTTCATACACAAGTTAAACTTGCCAAAAAAAAAAAAAATCAGCAATCCCTACATATTCTGCTTATGTACTCTATTCTGCAGCTTTAGGTGGTTCTTTTAATTAGGCTTTAACATTTTATTTTTATAATCTATGTCATAACTGTTTCTGATGGCTTGCATTGTCTGTTCTCAGGACTGCTGTACTGCCTTTTCTGTTTGGACACTGCTGCTGTTAAGCAAGTAGCAGCCAAACACAACTAAAGCATTTCAGAATTTGCTTCTATCTGGAATCAGCCTTGAACTGCGAAAGGAATTGTAAAATCATGGTACTAACAGATGCTAAAAATGGAAATGTAAATAAATACCTAAACAATCAATAGTGCTCCATCACTATACTCAGAAAACGCTTATTCTCTGGAAAGGCCTTTTTCCATTGTGCTCAGAAGGATAAAAGGCAGCTTTCTTACTTTTTGCTTGTCAACATGTCTATCTCAGGTGCTGAATCAACCTGATCTTCACATATGTGTATCTGAAAAATATCATTTTATAAAAGATAGTGGCTACAGTTTGTACCATGAATGGAGCTGACAGGCAAGCACAGAGGAAAAGCACTAAAGCTTTGGTTATTTCCAGAGCTGCAGTTTCCAGAGCACTTTATCTTTTGCAAGTGCACAAATGGTACTGATGTACCATTTCTGAGGACAGAATTTTCTGCATATTTTCTTTACCAGAAGATTGGGAGGGGGAAGAGACATCAGATGGGCTGATTGTCCCAAACATGAAGGTGGCAGTCTGGTGTACTGAATCTACCTGCAAATAGCTCTAGCCAGCGGCTGATAAGGACATTTCTGCACAAATTGTTGGTACTAGATGAAAAAATAATTCAAGAATGTATCTGCCTTTATAATTATTGCAATGTTTTTTTCTTAAATGAATGGTGTTTTTTTCTTAGGTATTTAAAATGAGCAGAAGCAAGTAAATAAATTATTTAGATTATTATAACTTAGAGTACTATATTTGGAACTACAGGGAAGCTATAATTACTTCTGCCTTGATACAATATGACTCATTTTCATGCCATGTCAGTAGAAATGTTCACTTGCAGATGCTGAAATACAAAGTGGGCCAAGGTCGAAGCGTGTGAGTTAGTTTACTAGAGTATAAATCTAAGATGGAGTTTAGCTGTGAAGAATTAAGGAATAAAGCATGAATTTGAGCCCTCGTGGATGGCAAGAGGTAATTGGGTGAGTGTGAGCCATGTCCCTGTGTACTAAGGTGTAGCTGATGCAGGGTCCTGTTTTCTGATTTCTTGTGAGTCCCAGTGTGAATGCTGCAGCGGTGCTGGCAATTTCCACAGGGCCCAGTGCCGGGATGCCACCCTGCTCTCACACTAAGCAGTGTCAGTGCAGCTCTGGTAACAAACAGCGCAGAGCCGCTGTCGCTGCCGTGCCTCCTCAGCTCTTGCCCCACGCTGTGCCCTGGCAGAGAGGATGCTCCCAGCTCAGTGAGCATGGCCACCGGGGTGGCTATGGCAGACGAGCTTTCTCTGGTCGCAGCTGGGGGACACACCCGAACCTGCCGCAGCGGGAGGCCCCGGGTAACCCCCAGAAGGTGGCACAGCACCCCAGCGCTCGGGAGCCACTGCGGCACAGGACAAGCGCGAAGGAAGCTGGGCGAGGAGAAGCCCGGGCTGTCCCTCTCCGCCGGGCACCGCCGCTGCACCCCAGCCTGGCACTTCCCGGGCTGAAGGGGCCCGAGATCCACATCTGGGATCTGCAATACTGAACTGCTTCTGAGGGTGGAGCCAACCTCAGAAAAACCCTCACAGGGGCACGCAGCGAACGCTCTCCCCCTTCTTCAAAGCCAGTCCGGGACACCCCGCCTTCCGTTGCCTCCCGCGGCACATTCTCCCCCTCCACCGCAGCCTCGACGGCACCCAACGCAAGCCGCGGCACGGAGGGCGGGACGCTTCGGCACAGCATCGCCCCGGGCCGCGGCTCCGCGCAGGCGCCGTTCGGGCAGGGCAGGNCGCAGCTGGGGGACACACCCGAACCTGCCGCAGCGGGAGGCCCCGGGTAACCCCCAGAAGGTGGCACAGCACCCCAGCGCTCGGGAGCCACTGCGGCACAGGACAAGCGCGAAGGAAGCTGGGCGAGGAGAAGCCCGGGCTGTCCCTCTCCGCCGGGCACCGCCGCTGCACCCCAGCCTGGCACTTCCCGGGCTGAAGGGGCCCGAGATCCACATCTGGGATCTGCAATACTGAACTGCTTCTGAGGGTGGAGCCAACCTCAGAAAAACCCTCACAGGGGCACGCAGCGAACGCTCTCCCCCTTCTTCAAAGCCAGTCCGGGACACCCCGCCTTCCGTTGCCTCCCGCGGCACATTCTCCCCCTCCACCGCAGCCTCGACGGCACCCAACGCAAGCCGCGGCACGGAGGGCGGGACGCTTCGGCACAGCATCGCCCCGGGCCGCGGCTCCGCGCAGGCGCCGTTCGGGCAGGGCAGGGCCGGGCCAGGCCAGGCCAGGCCGGGGCGGGCGGCGGCAGTGCGGCTGCTAACGCGGAGGCGGCGCGGGTGAGGTGCCGGGAATGGCTCCGACAGCGACGGGCGGGATTCCGCCGACTGCTCCCTCGCTGGGCAACCGCTCCGCTCTCGGTGGGTCGCTGCGGCCTCGGTCCTTCGCTGCGGGTGGGAGCTCTGGTGGAGGGGAAGCTTCAAGCCGGGACCCCTTCGGTCCCCGCCGGCGGCTGTGACGTCGGCGGGCAGTGCCAGTCGCTCGGCCCCGCCGGCCTCTCCCTCCTTTCGGATGCCTCGGCTGATCCTGCTGCTTCTCCCCCAGCCGCGGGGCCGGAGCGGGTAGCTCGTGGGTGCCTGGCGTTGGAGTCCCAGCGCCGCACCCCCTTAGAGAGGAGCAGGAGAGGGGTATGTCCCCCCCCTCCGCCCTGCCCCTTGGGCAGCCCGGGGCGAGCGGGGGAGCGAGGAGAGGGAGGCTCCGCGGTGGCAGCGGCCGGGGTTTCTCCCGCCTGTCGGCCGGGCGGTCCCAGGCGGAGCGCGGCCGTTGGCGGCGGGAGCGGGGTCCGGGTCCCGCGGAGGCGGGCGGGGTGAGCCGGTGCTGCGAGTGTTCGCCGCGCAAGTGTCGTCAGCGATAACACGGCTCATGATGTCTGTGCTTGTCCGGACGGTTAATTTGGTCTGGTGTGGCCATGAGTTGAGGAAAAAAAAGTAAAGGAAAAGCCCTGATGAAGTGTACAAACGGGAGTCTGGTGGCACCTCCGTAATTGATGGCACGTTGAGCTGGAATCGGGTGGCTCACGAGGTGGAAATGCATCACAGAATTGCTTCTACTTCACCATCTGTTGTGACATTAAACTTGGCTTAGCGTTTAGCTTTTGTAGGTTCAGTTGACAGTAACCCTTGAGATCGCTGAAGAACACACATGCGTCCGAGCGCCAGAGGAAGTTAGTTTTAAGTGACATTTTCTCTGTTTGCATCTAACCCCAAATGTTCTCATAATATCGAAGTGAAACTGCTTTTGTTGTCTCTGCAGTCTGAAGTGCTTTTTGGTGGGTTGTCTGTGCTTCTCAAACATTGGTGTTTAAGCTGATGCTCGTTTGTACCTGCTGTGGCTTTCAGCTTGGCCAGCTTTATTCCCTTCAGGTGGTGTGACATTGATAAGAGTGACCAGCTTGAGAGTAAACTTTAAAATTAGTGGAAATGGTTAACATGGGCATTCTTACTAGCATAAAATTAAGCAATAAATGTTTCTAGTCTTTCTGTACTTACTTTTGTACCTCTGTAATTATTACTTGGTGCAGGCCCAGCTTGGTCAGAAAGGATTAAGATATTTGCCATGTACTATTTGTTTGACAAAAGCAAGAGGAATGGAAGGCTTGTTATCCAGTCCACCCTCTCTTAAAGAGAGCAGAAAGAAATAATTACCGCTAGGCACAACTGGGGCCGGTATTTTTTTCCCAGCTAATGGTTTTCACTGAAAGAGCTTAAGCATCTTGAATTTCCTATTTGTGTTGGCTGGTAGCTAGTGCTCTCCGAGGCCCTAATTCTTCTTTTTTTTTTTTAAGGTTTATTTTGTGAGAAGTAAGAGCATGAAAGGAATTGTGGATTTTTCTTCTCTTCTTGATCGTGACCATCTTTTCTTTTTTCTCTTGGTTGCTTTAGTGTAAAATATTTTTTAACAGATAATTTGCTCTTTGATGGTTGTTACTTTGGCATATTACTGCATGTTTCTACATGTTGAAATTAACTACAGTTTACCTACTACTGGCATCTTGAAGAGAATGTAAACAGATGTTTTAGTAAACCAAAGGATGTGTATACATAGGCTTGTCCTGACTTCATGTTCAGGATTGCTGTGTTGAGCTTGAAGACCGTCATGCTGAAGAACTGTTAGTGTGCCATGTGTGTTGGTAGGATCTAATAAAGACTGCAGTAATTTAGGCTGGTATATCTGTTTAGGTGAATGGGATTGCACTTTTGAAAGTTAAAAGTTGGCAAGTCTGTCACAAAATGTGAAAGCTGTGAAATTTTCTTTCTCCGAGTTTGCCAGATTTATCTGTTGTATCTTCACACAGGAGATATACTGGTTTTGGTTAAAATTGATTTTTGACTCATCTAAACTAGAGTGGATTATAGTTTACATAAATGTATTGATATGGTGTGTTTGGTAGCATTGAGTTAATGCTGCTTGCTAGATGCTGCTTGTACTTGTAAATTCACCTGTGATGTGGGATACTTTAAACATCTGGTGTGTTAGGGAAGGATTTTATTTATTTGTAAACAGCCAAACTGGTCAAGTGTGCCATATTAAATGCGTGTAGTAGCTGCATGCAGTGCATATTTTATTTGAAAACTGAAATTTAAGGAAAAATTTTCCAAAGGAAATGAAAAGCATCAGTTCTGTGTATTTTTGCAGTGGGAGCTATAAGCTGTGCAAGTAGTGACCAAAGGAATTACATCATAAGCACTGCTGTTTTAATGCTGGTAGACAGCGAAACATGAGCTTTTTGTCTCTGTATGTTTCCGCAGCATTATCAACCACTTATTGCGTCACACACAAGGAATAGACTGACTCTGTTACTGCTCTTCATATTCCAGTTTTTTGCTTTCTCAACAGGACAAAAATGCTCTAGATAACCTCCATTGCTTTTCTCATTGGATTATGAATAATGTCAGATGCCTTCGTGGTGTGATTGTTTGGACAGACTGGGTGACTGACGAGATGATTTATTAGGTTTGGTCTTCCTTTTTGGTTGCTAACAAGCTCTATCTGGGAGTGTAGAAATAGCAATGGTTTTAAACTGTTGAGGGTTATGTGCATTATACAGTAATGCTTTTAGCTATGGCTTGTTTGCTGTTAATGGGACCTATCCTTACATAGGATACCTATCGCTTCTCAGAATCCCCAACCCATCTCTAGGCTTCTGGGGAAGCCTGCCTAAAACTTATTGGAGACAGCTTACTGAAAGGGCATATAATTAAGAATGAATAGGGATTAGGAAAGAATCCATCAGAGTGGAGACTTGTCTCTGAGTTCAGAGCAGAAAGCTCACTTTCCAGACCTACTGCAAAATTGGCCTGCAGTCATGATTTTTGTGGCAACTTCAGTGAGCCAAACACTTGGTCTCTAATTTAAGGATTTAGCAGGCTCCAGCTTGAGGTACTATGAAGGACTTGCAGTTGTATGGTTTTGAATACGATGTTGGGTAGTAAGGATGCTGTTAGGTGTGAGGTTCAGGTAGGTCATTCCTGAGACTTGCTATGTGCATCTTACTATAGTGTTCTCAAAGTAGGTGTAGTTAGAATGAGCTTTAAAGAAACATGGTGGATCCTTTTGCTCACATTTTTGAAATACTGCTTTTGACAAATCTAATGAAGGTTTTGAGGACTGTTCTTAAAAGCAAACCTTAAACAACCTTGCTTAACCTCTAAGGCAATTGGCAGTACTGTTACTAGTTGTATGTTCTTTCATCGTGTGGCTTCCTTTTTTTCATCAGACTTCCTGCTTATTTCACTTCTGGTTGTAGGTTCCGATTACTTCAAGGAAGCTAGAAGTTAAGCAGAATTCACAAACTTGTTGAATGTTCCTCTTCAGTGATAGGCGTTTTCCTTTGTTATTAAGTTTATACATATTCCCTAAAGTACAATCTAATTGAACAATAGACTAAGCAAATCGTAGGCAATAGGTTTTATTCACTAGAGCTTTATCCTCCAGAAAATAAACTTTTTAACCTGTTCTTTGCTGTCTTTTATAGTTTGCCTGTTCTCTTCTGTAGCTATCACCTTACTAGTAAAGCAGAGAAGCCCAAACATTTCCTAAATATCCTTCTTTGTGTCTGTTTTGAGCAATGATATATTTTGACTTGTGATTGAAATTGATTGTTATTTCATCTGCATAGTTATGTAAAGGCAATTTGACTGTTGTGTCCAGAATAGATAAATACTATTTAAATCAAACTGTTTTAAAGTATATTTAATTTGAAGTTGCAGCAAACTGTTCTGGCTAAATTTACTATCATTAAAGTAACTAAGCATCTGTATTAAATCAGTATGTAATTACAATCAGTGTTCTAAAACTCAGTGCTAAGCCCTTGAATTGAGAATCTAAAAAATGAAATCAGACTTTGACAACAGAAACCTCTACTGCAGCTTTAGTAGAATGCTTTATTTTATATCTAAATAAGTTGAATTTACTGAATGAAAGCAAATAGCTGATTTAAACTTCTTTTAAGAAAATGTCCACCACTTCTGAAATGTCAAAGGTCATGAGCTGGCCACTTTTTGCATTTAATTAATTTCACTAAAACTGCATTACCTTAGTAAGTTTTTAAAAATAGTCATTTTTCTTAAATTCTTGAGAGTGAGATATTTAGCATGTATTAAGGAAATAGAGCTATTAAACAAGGTTTTTTTATTTTTATACCTGAATTTTAAATTGTGTAATTTAAAATAAAAAAAGTTTTACTTTAAATGGTACTTAAAATTAACATTTTAAATCAAAGTGTACATCCATCCACCTTGGATGTCCAGCCTGGAGGCAGGAAGTGTCTTTGCAGTTTAGTGCAGTTCAAAGTATGCTTCCTGTAGAGCCAGGAGAGGATGAAGCACTGGGTACGATTATCAAGTGCCTTTTCCGTGTAGGGTGAACTGAGGTCACAGCTGCCTGAGCATTCCTCTTTGTGGCATTGCCAGTTTAAGCAGTCCTTTGATTACACTCTTTAAACAGTGCGTAGGTCCACATCGTGAATTGAACTAGAAATGATCCAGGTATGAAAGAAAGATAAAATAAACCGAAACAAGAACCAAAAAAACCACCCAAGCAAACCATACTCTAAATTTTGAACCTTGAGTGACTGTTCTTTTCCCACAGTTAGGTGAACTGGCACATTAATGGTGAGGAAGGGGAGAAATGCATATGCTGATGTTGTTACTGAGACATGTTTTCCAGCTCTGCTTACCTGGGAAGTTTGAGCAGATCATGTGCCATATCTGAATATTTCATTTGTCTTGTACTTAAATGGGTTGTACATTGATTGTATTTAATTTCTTTAACCAGTAATTAACATTACAGAAGCAAACTATTGTTGGCCTTATACTGTGGGATTGATAATTACATTTCATTTTTGTGCCTGAAAGCGGGAAATATGATAGGGTAACTCCTTGAACTTTATGGAGGAGAAGATAGTGTATGTACTTATTTTTAGCAAATAGATTGCTGGAACAATCAAATTCGCTAAACGTAAACAAAATTCTTTAAAAGGCATGCCGTGAGAAGTAAATGGCATTGGCGTAATGGGCAAAATCCAGAGTAACCAATTAGGATTCTTTATCAGTAGAACAGAAGATTACATCATTGTTTATGGGCTACTTTCTGTAAAGTAAACAATAGAAAAACAATTGGAATGTGCTTGAAGTAATCAGCTAGATGTAGCTTATGCTTAAGTTTATTATTGGAGATTTAGAAAAATAATTATGCATTATTTTAATGACGAGTTGCTTATATAACAACTAACCAGGTTTGATCTTTGTTACAAAAATGATTTATTTTTCAAGAATTTGAATTGTTCTTTAATATTAAATATTTCTAAAATTTCTCATGTGCTTTATGAAAAGTTTGAGAATTGTCTCTTTAGATCAATACTAAAGGCAGGTAACTGGGGTGCATATTGGGGAGGTTCTAGGGATCATGCCAAGTATGAAATCTTTTCAAGTACATGTAGCTAAAACCAAGGAATGAGTAATTCTGTAATTCAGTGAAAGCAGAATCTGACATTGTGGCAGTAGATAGGAAAGGAGGAATTGTTCTGACCCTCCATTTGCAGTGACAAATAGGTGCAGAGGGCAAGCTATTACCTTTGCAGGATTGTTAGCCATGCCTGGTAGATAGTTGTCTAGGTATAGTTAATCCTCCTTTTTGACAGTGAGATGAAATGGGATGACCTCTCTAAGGTGTGTCTTTTCTGTGAGTTTATAAAAGCTCAATGGGAAAAAAAGTTTGTTATAGAGCAGTACCTTTGCTTACATGGTTCACTTCAGCTTCATTCTTACCACAGCCTTCAAGACAAGTCTTGGAATGCTTTTGTGCTCCTATGTTATTTTACTAATATGGAGGGAATACTGTGTTTAACTAGAATGTTAATAGCTATGTCTAAGCCATGTAAAAATGGAAATTTAATGAAGGATTAAATATTTTTTCATTAATGTGCAATTTTTTTCCTCCTGTATTCTGTTTCCTAAAGGTGCTGTAAAATTTTCTTGAGCCATTGCTGAGATGAAAGAACACTGTCTCTGTGTCAGCATAGTAATGATTAGAACTGGTGTAAACGACCTGAGATTGATTGTCCTTATTTTACTTTTTAGGTAAGGAATAAGTAAGGGCAGACGATACCAAGTTCAATACATAACATATATTCATTTTTAAGCATAAAAGAGTACATGGGATCTAAATTAGGACCATTAATTCGATCTGTGAGCTACAGCTTAAGCATCACTTTAAATATGCTGAATATTGCTCTTAAATATTTTTATTTAGAACACATCTTCAAGTAATTTTGCTATGTAGATCAATATACTTATACAATGACAGGTATATAAGAATGCCAGGACAGCAAGACACCAAAGCAGATGAATTTCTGTATGAATTGACTTGAGTCAGGGAAGATTGCTGTGGCCTGAACTTGTCATTGAGAACCATTGTGAAGCAGTATTGTACCTCATGAAAATGAGGTAGACTATCAAGAGTCTGTTAAAAAGCGTAATATGCCGCTGGGGGAGAGGAATAGGGAACATATAATGAATGATGTAGCCATGACTTGGGACATGAAATGTATTGCTCATTAGTTACGCAAGCCTTATTTTGCATTATGTCATAACTGCTGAGATTTTTGAGGGCAGACTTCTTGGTATGTGTAGAGTGTTTGATAACAAAAGCTGAGCGCTTTGCTCTGCTTATCAGGTTACAAAGCAAGTATTTGATCCAGCTGATTAATTTCTTCTGTTTTTGTTTTGTTTTTGTTGATTTTTTACATCTCTGAAGATAAAATGAGTGGCATCAAGCAGTTTATGGACTGTGTAAATTATGTATTTATGTAGAAATTGATTTAATGTTTTACTAGTAATAAGTGAAATACCTTACAGAGTTGTTTGTATCTTGTTGAATTCTAATGGGAGAACTAGATTTTTAGGTATCTAAGGGCAGCTGAAGAAAAAATCACATAGACATATCTATATAGGCTGGTATGTTGGAATATCTGTGTTTGTTAATACAGATGGAAAAAATGGAAATGTTAATGGAAAAAATACTTCAAGTATGTTTTCCTGCCTAGTTCAAAAGTTCTTTACAACTCAATCCATTTAGTGACTGACCTATACTATAGAGTATTCAGTTGATAAATTATGAGTTTTTAAACATGCTTCTGTCAGGAAAAAAAGTGCCAGTATGGGCACAATTCTGGCATTTTCTGTTAACTTGTATAGGTTGCATCTGTCCTTTGAGAATTTGTCTAGATTGTCATAAGCTTTTGACTGCAGGTTAGACTCTAGCTGATGAGGTTTTCTCATTGGTGTTTCAGGTGGCAGTCTACAAGCAGAAGTGCTGAACTAAATCATAGGATTATGTAGGCAGAAAAAGTATCAGAAAACAAAGAAACTCAAACCGTGGTTCTTACCATGCAAGCATTTACAGGTGATGTATATTAGGTAGGCTGGAGGTATCAATGTGAGTAGTTTTCTGATGGTTTGCTTTTTTGGAGAGTGGGGATGGTATTTAGTGATTGCTCAGCAATGATCTGTCCTTCTGAAAATGGGATGTAGCTCTGTCACTGGAGTTGCTTATGAATTTGAGATTAGTTCAGGTTTATATAGATATTTTTTTTCTTGCTGTGAACGTTTAATAGTATTTGGGACCCATTTTCCTGTTTCTGTTGTGTAATTGTTCTCTTCTCTTGATTGTGTGCTGCTTTGTGAATCAGCTTTCTCTTTTAAATTGTGTGTTTTCAGTGTCTGTGTCAATGGGCTTTCAAGTTGAAGATTTAAAAATAATTACGTAGGACATTTTACTTTTTTATACATGTAATAAATCCTCCTGCCATTATTTTTGGATCCATGTTATTACAGTTGTTCCAGGAAAGTTTGTTCTAGTTATGTTCATCCTTGATCATGGTTGCTTATTCCCTCAGTTCAGTTTACTCAGGGTCTTGATATAGCAGTTTGCCAAACCACTGGTTATACTGATTCAGCAAAATGACTACTTCAAAGCTGAAGACCTTTTGAGGCAATTTTTCTTAAAGCCTGGTCATGTTGGTAATCTAGTTTAAAACTGTTCTTAGGGCTACAGTGTGTCAGGAGCACAGCCAGTGGGCTGGGTAGCGGAGGACTGAATGGGAAGGGACCTCCTAACACCACTTTGGAGAAACTGTAATGAACCACAAATTGGAGAGTGTGACCATGGGTCTTTAGCTTGTGATAAGGCCCACTTGCTCTCTAGGTTTGAAGCAGGAATTACCTACTGTGGTTATAGAGAAATGTCAAGAGATGTTATTTGTTTGAGCAATGCATGCTGCTCTTGCCACAAAGCGAGGTAGAAAACCTGAAGAGTTGAGTTGGAGATAGATCTTGTGGTCCTTCTGATTTGTCCTTCTGCTTGACTACTAAGTGGCTGTTGATGTCTCAAAAATAGTGCAGCAGGTCTTTCCCCTTCATTCTTAAAATGGATAATGTGCAGCAAAATGCAAAGCATCTGCCTATCTTTGTCTTACATTTGAGCATGAAGCGTGCTTATTTGTTAGTACCTTTCTGAACTTGTGATGTATGCTATTCAAGTTGGATTTCTTAGATTCTGGGATGTTACAGTTATCAAAATAATACTTCTCTGGTGTGATGGCTTTTTTACTGCCTAGGAAGTAAATTAAGGTATTTTGTGTGATTAAGTGGAGATCTTTGTAGTGTTGCTACCTGATGGTAGCCAAAAACCCCCCAAAATTAAACCATTTTATTTTGGTATATTAAAACATGAATTATTAATTCTTAGAAAGCAAACTGCATGTGAGATGAACCTTCTAAGTTACATGGTTGTGTTTGTTAACCTTTCCTGTCTTATTTCCTTGTAGTGTAAAGCAATTGCAGTCTGAATTTAGGACCAGAGGAACTGTATGGTATTTTCCTCACTGATGGGAACAAGGAGCAATGGTGGTGTTATTCTTCTGTGAAATACATGAATCCTCATGTTGAGATTACAAGCCTGTCAGGCTAGAATAGTTTGTTCTTCACTATTACATTAAATAAATGTCATGTGCGTTTTTTGTATGTTAGATGTTTTGTAATCATTTTATGAAAGAGTATCTACTGTCACAGGTGAGAGTTCTCAGCCAGTAGAGAATGTATTGCCCTTTCAGGTTATCATGGAAGGTACATCTCATTGAGGCTATGGGAATTTGGTCATGCTTGTCATTTTGTAAATGCTTTGAAATTATTTGCAGTCTATAGTAATAACTGTGTTTATTTGTTTATGTAGATAATGGAGATTTTATCCAGGTTTTATCAAGCTATGGCTTACAGACAACTACTTTGACAACTAAAACAGATGGCAGTGATGGCAAGGCTGAACACCTAGAGTATATTGCCTTTGCATTGGTTCCCGTTTTCTTCATCATGGGTCTCTTGGGGATCCTCATCTGTCATGTGCTTAAGAAAAAAGGATATCGTTGTACAACAGAAGCTGAAGAACTAGAAGAAGAAAAACTTGATGAAAAAATAGGTAATCAATAAGTCTAATAAACACCTTATTTCTGTAAATTACAACTACTATGGAATAATTTATTGTGAGACTTCTGTAATTTCTCGGTCTATATTTGACATCAAAACAATATGAAGAAAAATATTTTTGTTACCATTGTATGTCTGTTGGGTTTTGGTCTTTGCCAATCAAAACTAGGAGTGTCCCGATTTCCCATGCTAGTCCTCTAATGTCAATTAAGAGCTTACAGGGGCATCAAAGTATCCCGTGTATTTGTTTGCAACTATACACTGCAATCAGAGGCACTGGGTTGCTTTTCTGCATTCCACATGCTGTTAGCAACAAAGTATTATACCTAATTCTATCTGAGGAGTGACAAAAAGCTGCCTTTTAAAGTCTGAAATCTTAATTTTATGTTCAGCAGTCTTAGTTCCTGTTGTGCTGTCATTCACTTCTCCTGTCTCATTATAAAACTGACTGTCTCTGTTCTGCTTTGTGTGATGTGTGCTGCTTAAAACATTTTGTAAAGATACCTTTGTTTGTGTTCTAATGTTTGTTCATTTGTGCTCTTGCTTTTTATGGTTCCTTATTCCCATCTTCTCTTACTTGAAAGAAGCAGCCAAGAAAATAGTGTTATCACTTGGGAAGGGCTGTAGTAACCCAGCATAGCATTTGGCTAAGTAAATACAAGGGCCAAGTCACTTGTAAATACTTTGAGCCTCTTACTTTCTCCCAGTTATGTTAATAATAAGCACAAATTACAGGGGCTCTGTGGTAAGGGTAGAGCCATGTGGCACAGTAATGATGTGTCAGAATTTTCTTAATCAATTACTGCCTGGGGCATGTACACAGAGAGTGGGACTATCTGATCTATTAGTCCACCTGAGTGGTAACAGTGAGGTGAGTGGTAATGAAAGGGGGACAACCTTTAGGTCGTAGTTTGGGATAGTAGCTGTGTCTAAGTTGCATTGTGTGATGGGTTTACACTTGGCTGGGAGCCAACCCCTCACAACCGCTCTCTCACACTCCCCCCTTCCTGGGGATAGGGGAGAGAATTAAAGGGGAAAAAAGAATTTTGAGTTGAGATAAGAACAATTTAATAACTAAACTACAATAATATTGAAATTAATAATGTATGCAAATACACAAATGAGAGAGACAGTGATGCTGACCCCCCACCCGATGACCCAGGCTCAGCCTGTTCTCAGCTAACGATCCCAGAGCAGGGAGAGTCCAAAAGCCACACTCCTGGAATGGAGATAACAGCCTGAGCGTCCTAGACCTAGAGCTGACCGAGGGAGGCAGATGCCCCAGGGAAAAGGTACCACCCCGAGAGAGGCAACCTGGGAAGAGAGCTGACCCAGAGCAAGAAGGGATGAGCTTCCAGGGAGCACTCACCTATATACTGGGCATGGCGTGCATGCTATGGAATAGACAGCTGGCCAGTTTGGGTCTCAATCCTAAACCTAAGATCGAATCCAAGGCTAGTAATTGGGGCTGTGCTCCCTTCCAGCTTCTCCTGTACATGCGAACAGCAGAGAAGCTGAAAAGACCTTGGACTGTCCTGGCAACAACTGTAAACATCATTCTTCTTAGCTTTCTTCTTAGCACAAATCCAAAACTCAGCCTCTTACTAGCTATTATGAAGAAGTCTTCCTCTGCCTTCTGAGGTTATTCTGGGGAAGCTTCCAGTATTGTTAATGGTGCAATTGATGCCAAAAGTATTAAGTATAGTCTAGAGGTTTCTTTCTTAAATCCCTTGCTCCTGTAGTCATATGAGGATTTTTTTTTTTAATTAAGAAATCGAATGTTATGTCCTTGTAGTTGTGGTGAAAACCTTAAACTGAATACCTCTTATACTAGAAACAGATAATACCTATTTTAAAATAGTGACTTGAGATAGTTTAATGATTTTTTTGTTTGTTTTTGTCCCTGTTGTTAGGATTAGAAATACTGCTCTCTTGTTTGTCTCCTCTTTACTAGCTTGAGAAGGAATTTTGACATATGCTTTTGAAAATACTGAGTTTATTCAAGTCTTAGATGAATACGTTAGAGCCAATGTTTAGATTCCATGAACTTGTGTTTATATTTTTTTCTGAATAAGGACTAAAAAGTCTTATCCAAGCTTTGCCTCCAAAGTGACAATAGATCTTGTCTTTTTATATAACTACTTCTGGTGTGTGTTTGGTTTTGTTTTGGCTTGGGTTTTTTGCTTTTACTTTATTCTAAAATAACTCTTGATTTGGAAGGCTAAGATATTGACAACATATTTATTTCCTTGCACAGAAATGAATGAAACTACACATGAGAATAGTGACACTGTGGGACAAATTGTTAACTACATTATGAAAAATGAAGGTATAGTATTGTGGTATTGAAGTTATGAGCCTTTGTTATGGTGTTCTGTAACAAGTATGTTTTTTCAGATATTCTGAAGTATGGCATGTTCATGTGTTTTCATTTAATAATCATTTTGTACATGCTTAACTCCTTGAGATTATCTTCAGAAGGCAATAACTTCAAATAAAGTAGGAAAGTTTTTCGCTTACCTGAAAATTGTTTTGTATGGTAAATTTGGTTCATGCATTGTTTCATATTTTAACTATTTGGGTGTTTGATTTTTTTTTTTGGTTCATCTTTTTGTTTTGTTTGTGAAGTAAAAACTCAAGGTTGCTTTCTTATTAGCTATGCTTAAAGCATGTGAAATTTTTATGTTTTGACCAGATCAAACTTTTTGTCTTGAAACAATTCTTGCAGATGTTGTCTGATGGAAGGTTTGTGCATAACTGAGACAGTAGGGCAGACTAGCGCTAATGTTGAATTTTGGAGATGGTATCTTCGTGTGCTGTGTGTGCAAAGTGAAAGGTAAAGAAGAAGATAGAACTGCAAAAATAAAATCATAGTTAAGCAGCCCATGCAGTGCTTGGTTAGTTCAGAATGTATTTGCGCAGTAGAAGAAACATTTAGGAGACTGCATGTTTTTATAGTACAAGAACCTTTAGCTTTTTACTTTTACAATTGTATAAATTGAAGTTCTCCTAAGCACTGAACTGACTTTGAGTTACTTCTAAATGAAGACTAGTCCTCTGGAAAAATTATACTTTTGAGTTGGTTTGTGGGATTTTTAGGGCGTCTTTTTTTTTCCTTAACTGTTAGGGTTTTGAGCTTGTGTATTTTTCCTTGAGGTTAGGATTAGGTACCCCATGTATGTTTTAGAATATCTGAGTGATCGGTGGTTCTTGGCTTCTAATTGATTTGCATTTTGTAGGACTCACTTAAACTGTTTTTTTTAATCTGAAGTAGCTTTATGCATGTGAGGTGATGATACTCCTTTGGTCAAGTGGATGTTTTAAAATTTTTCAGAGATCTTGTTTGAGAGAGTTGTGTGATGGCTACTTGATAATAGCTTATATTGGGGCAGGGCTTTGAGTGCAGTATGAACTGTAATTTTAGTAGCTCATATTAAGAATAGCCCATAGAAACATATATTTTTTTTTGCATAATACCTTTTTGCAGATATACATAATGCAGTCATCTTTCTTTTAGATCAAATTTCTTTGAGGAACTTTTATTTTGCTGTTTGTTTTTTCTAAAGTAAGAGCTGTACGCTTCTGAAGAGTTCTATTTATTCTCATTACAGCAAATGCTGATGTGTTAAAGGCCATGGTAGCAGATAGCAGTGTCTTTGAACCTGAAAGGTAATCGCTCATCTTTTCAATGCATGTTTCCTGAGGCAACTGAAAACATATTCTTTCAAAGGTTTTTATTTCCTGAGCCCTTGTAAGACGACATCACTTCTTTAACAGCTAAGAAGATAATACTTTTATTTCCTTGGGGTGTCTTTGAGTCACTGAATTTAATGTATGCCCTGGGTTAGTAACTGGCTCTTCTGGTTGTGTGTTCAAGGTGTGTGATAGAGATTTATTGCTTTTTGGGCTAAAGATTTACAGAGGCTGCAAATACCTGTTAGTCCAAAAGCTACTTGAAAGAACAGAAGCAGCACTTGTTTCATTTGTATGGATGCTAACTTAAAATAGACATTTCTTTCTGTGTCTCCTTCTGGCTTACTATTTTATTTATAATTGTGGTAATATACATCGTCTGACCTACCTCTTATTTTTTTCACTACACACCTATTTAGAGAATTATGTAGAGAAAGTAGTTCAGCCCTTGAGTAGCAGGTGCATCATTTTTATAAGAGTACTTATGTCTGTAAGTATGTACCTTTAAACTATATCTGTGCTAGTCTAAATATTCTTCATATGTAACCCTGTGTTCATATTCAAGGCAGAAAAGGTGAAGGCTCAAGTAGTACTGTGTCACTAACAAAAGAAGTGGGAGTGTATAGTTTTAGCAAAACAAATAGTTGGGTATGCAACTGTTTGTCTCCTCTTTTAACAGTGAGAGGCTTGGTTATTGAAGAGATAAATTGAACTTACAAAAGGAGTTCTTCTCAAGTATAGGAATTATTTTTAAACTTTTATGGTGCAGCAGAAATATTTGTTGGAATTTTAACTCAATCTTTTTGAGTAGGCATGTGTGATATTATTTTGGAACTTTTAGACTACTGTTTCAGTGGTGAATTAAAATACAAAAAGTAAGGAGAAGGGAAAAATTATTATTTGCTCTTATGTTTCTGATAGGTATTTCTAAAGCTTTAGTAACTCAAATACAAATCTACTGTATTTCTTTGTAAGTTTGATGCACAGTAAAATGCTTCCTATTGATAGGAATAGTAATGGCTAAGTAAAATCTGCACTTCTGCCACTTAAAGCCACCAGTTCCTGTCTTTGCTTCAGATGTTGAACAGATTTTATTTCTCTTATAGCATTCTCTTATTTATTTGACAACCATTAAATGTCTCCTGTCAATATTTTTGTTTTGAAAATAAGCATCCAAGTAACTCCAGCCTTTTACAGCATATTTTGTTTCTTTAATTTGTTCTTTCTGTTCTGCTTTGGAGTCTCTTCCGTTTGTTAGTGTTTTTCTTGAAATAATATTTCTAAAACTGTGTGGAATGTCCATCTGAGGCATGACTAAGGCTGAGTAATGTAATTTTAGGTTCACAGGTTATTTTCCAATTATTTCCACTGTGAAATTTGTCCTTTTAAAGCAACAACATAATGATTCATGGTCAGCTTGTGATATTCACCACTTCTTTTCTGAAGAATGATCATCTGGCTGGTTGCTTTTTAAACTGGCTTTGTAAAGTTTTTCTGATAAACCACTGAAATTTGTGTTCTTACTGCAATGCATCCAGTATTTTTAATAAGATGTATGTACGTGTGGACGTGTCTTTCACATACATGCTCTCCTTTGATTATTCTAAGTTTTCATTTGTCTTCTACAATTAATATGCATGGCTGAAAGTTTATGGGTACTTCAGCTATTCTTCTATTCCATTACCTAAGGAACTATTTAAAACACTGAATATCATCAGGACCAGAATAAGCACATTTAGTATGTCTTTCCAGTTTCATAGTAATCTACTGATATATAACTTTCTGGTATGTGTCTTTTTTTTGAACAAGGTGTGCTTCCTTAACACTACAGTAATTTCACCTTTAATGCGCTGAGCTCTAGCTTGCTTTAGGAGAACATGTTGCAAGATAGTGTCAAAATTCATGCTGAAATCCAAAAAAGTGCATCTTCTGCTTTCTATCTATGCTATGTGCTTTTTTTTTTACAGAAGAAAATTAGATTGATTTGATACTCTCAATAAATGCCTTATGGTGGTTGTACTGCTTTCTTTCTTTCTAGGTACTTTAAAAAAGTTTTTTTTCTGAAGTTTAAGCTGAATGATCTGTTGATGCTTTTTTCATGATGGACATTCTAGTTTTGCCTCTTTGCAATATTGTGGGACTATACTCTTCTGTGAGTTCTTAGAGATAATGTAACAATTCTGAAATACTTTCTATTGTTCTCCAAGTGTGCATTTAATCAGCTAATTCAATGTCTTCATCAGTATAAGTCCATGTAACCTATTCTCTTCTATTTTAGCCTGTTTTTTTTTTTCATTTCCTTGCCCTTTGTATTAGTTACCTTTACTACATGACTGCAGCTGAATTCATTTATGGAAATGATTTTAACTGCAAAAGTACAATATCAGAGGGAACCTTAAACCAGACATCCTCACAAATAAATGGTCCCTGAAAAAAAACTAGCTATTCACTAGACATAACTGAAGGTTGTATTTTATCCTTTTGTTTCCTTTTTAAGAAATAGGATTTTATATTAAACATTAAATTTCCATTATACTTTTTACTACAGCCCTTTATCTCCTACCTCTCCTGGGAGTCCAACAAGTCCAGGGTCTCCTTTGTCACCTGGTGCTGTTCCATTTAAACACAGCTGCAAAGGCCATCACTTCCATACTGTTGGAGGAGTAGTAGAAAAGGATGTTTGTACTCGTTGTAGCCACAAGCGATGGCACCTTATAAAGCCAGCTCACAAATCTAAAGAGCACAGAAGAAGTCGTCTTGGAGAAGTTACAGTCCTTTCTGTGGGAAGGTAAGACTTGGGTCATTTTAGTGGATACTTTTTCTAAGGATGCTACAGTGGCCTATGTTGGATCAGATATCCATTGATTCCACTCTGTTTATAGCATCACATTGTTTTTTGTAATCCTGTTACTACTAGACTGAAGTTATTTCTGGAAGAAGTAAATTTAATTGGCTTTTAGAACTTTGTAAATAGATGGGGATTTACTGTGGGTACAGGTCCAAAGCTATTGATGCTGGCTAAAAAGAAACAGGGATTGTATACTAATAAATTCCTCTGTTTCTGAATTTCTATAGCTCATGCTATAGAAACCATTCTGTTTTGTTATTTTTAGTTTTTAATCCTTAGTTTATCTCTTATTGTCTTAGAAAATTACTGTTCTTAGAAGTAGTATGCAATCTGTGTATTCTGCTTTAAAACACAGCTCCCTGAGAAAGTGTGATTCAGCAGTAGTGAGTGTTAGAAGTACATGGAGATAGAAGGAAGGAAGATTGAAGTGAAGCTGTGTCTGTGTGGGTGTCTTCTCTGATGCGTAGCTCTTGGAACCTGAAAGCCTGTTCCTGTCCATGTACCGGATACTGGGAACAATCTAACTAATCTCTAGGGAAATATAACTGAATCTTTCTTTTGCTTACCTCAGATTTAGAGTCACAAAAGTGGAGCACAAATCAAATTCCAAAGAACGGAAAAGCTTGATGTCTGTTACTGGTGTGGAGAGTGTCAATGGTGATATGCCTGCCACGCCTGTGAAACAGGAGAGGCAAGAGAGGAGAAGCTCAGAGTAGACTGCAGGTATCAAACTTTGGGAACTAATATTGAAAGAGGTATGTTGTGAAATAAGTGAAGGTAATCAGTAAAGAGAAATGAAGCTGAAAATTTATCAGGTCTGCATGAAAACCTCGTCTTTCAATTTCAAAAGTTTCTACAGAAGTCTGCAAAAATTATATTTGATCATGCAGTTAATGATAAATTGGTAAAGGCTAAACTATCCACCAAATTATTATCTAATTAGTAATTTAGACTTTGTAATTAGAGTAGATATTGAAATAAAAGCTACTTTGTGGAGATGGCATCACTGGTCCAAGAAATAGAACATCTGCGTATTAATTTTTGGCAATAGATAATGGTTCAGATCTAGTGGCAATGTGCTTATTGCCCAAAAGAAAACATGCTGCTGACAGCTGCATCACTTGAATAACTGCAGTGTTTCTTCTTGATGCCCTATACTGTGTGCTCATACAAGGTGACTGCTTGCTAAATACTTTGCTGATAGATCAGTGGAGCTTTGGCTAAGAAGAATGGAGACATGAAAATGCTCGTATTGCAGGGCTCTACGGTAGGTTACGAAGCCAGGAGGTTGGGGTTTTCTTGTGAGTCATTAAACTTCAGTGGATTGCTTCAGTTACCCCATTAAGCATGTCAAAAATGTGTGTGGCATGGTTTTGGAATGCACCCCTGACTTTTTTTTTTAACAGTTAAGAATGTTGGGGGGAAAAAAGTCCTGTAAGTTAATATGGTTCTTCTAACAGATGAGACACTGATAATCTGAAGGGGACAGGTGATTTTACACAAATGTGGCTCAAAATGCAGAGTTTGACCCTTGGGGAAGAGAACATTTCTGGGGTGACAAAATAGCGGCACCTTTTGGGAAGGTGAACAAAGTGCACAGTGCCAAACTCTGTATGGTGAGAGAGGATAAAGTTGCATGTCAGCTCAGTTGTTTCAAACTTTCAGTAACTATAAATATAAGAGAGAAATGCACAAGTGGCAACTAGCTATGTTTAAAAATGTAACAAGACCCAAAACTGCTTGAGTGTCTTGAGGTTCAATTCTGAAAGGCCAAGGTGCATGATGTTGCCTTTTCTTTGTATCAGTTGTGTGTTCATGAAGAAAAAGTTCTGTCATTTTATCAATTTAGAAAGGAAGACAAAATAGAGAGCTAGTATGCAATGGGATAGTTCCTCACAACCTTTACTGGCAGCACCGGTATGACTGTTGAACTAAGCAGAGTGCATTTGTCTGGACTTTGTGTCTCACCATTAAATCACACCCAATTTTTTGGAACCATTGCCATACAGGAAGAAAGACTTGGAGATGTGATGTACTTCCAAATGTTTAAAAAGTTGTGGAGGGTGATGAAGTAAATTGTTTTTTTTGCTCAGTGGATAAGAAGGTTGATGAAGTGGATAAGAATAGTAGGCTAATTTGCAAGGGGGGGAGGTTTCAGGTTTCAAAAACTAAGAAATTGAATAACTGTTGTATTTTTATTGCTGGGCATTTGTAAGATCGGACTGGATAAACGCTTGTTAAAGCCAGTGTAAATACAGCTGGCTCTGCCTGGGAGGTAGGTGATAGACTGTAAAGATGGTTGGATTTTTTGGTTTTACTTTTTGTTTTGTGTCAAATTTTGGCAAGTCATAGCTTTCTAGTGGCTGCACTCTCATTGCTGCCCTGTAATCTGTGAAGGATCTACAGATGACACTTCCTTTAGGCTCAGGGGCGATGCATCGCAACAAAGAAGAAGGCAGGCAAAAATGCCAGGAGACATGCATGGATGAACAAGGAACTCCTGAGCAAACAAAAAAAGGAAGCCTACAGAGGGTGGAAGCAAGGACAGGTAGCCTGGGGACAACACAGAGACACTGTTCGTGAAGCCAGAGATCAGGTTAGGAAAGCTAAAGCCCAAACAGAATTAAGTATGGCCAAGGATGTTAAGGGTAACAGGGAGAACTTCTACAGGTATGTCAGTGATAAAAGGAGCACTAGGGAAAATGTGGGCCCCCTCTGCAAGAAAGTGGAAGACCTAGTGACCCGGGATATAGAGAAGGCTGAGGTGCTTAACAGGTTCTTTACCTCAGTCTTCACTGTCAAGAGCTCGAGCCACACTGCCCAAGTTGCAGAAGGCAAAGGCAGTGACTGGGAGAAGGAAGAACTGACAGCTGTAGGAGAAGATCAGGTCCGAGACCATTTAAAGAACCTGAAGGTGCACAAGTCCATGGGACCTGATGAGATA